>BHFT01057100.1:0-13613 GCA_004320025.1 Laticauda laticaudata
CCAGATCAAGAGCTATGAAAGCGGGTGGGATGCGAAGTTAAAGAGGAGGAATACTATGTGACCTAAAATCCTATGCAAGCCTGCAGAACAACAGTGTAAACACCAACCCTGTTCCAAATTTAACATTTATAAGCACACAGCAGCTACCCAAACGTATCCTGAAAAGAACAAATTGGCCTCTACTCAGAAATGAAGTTCACCAGTAAAGATTCCATTAGATCAGTAAACAAAAGATTTGCTAGCACTACACCTGGAATTGAGCACAAAATCCCCCTCACTTGGGATTAGATTAAACAACTTACAACTTGGAGAGCTGAAACTGAAAGCACTTTACAAAAATGAGAACTCACAAGATGATAAGAACCACAAACTAAACAAAATTAGAAAATGACAAGAAAATTCCCAATTAACCCACCGCAACACCTAAACAATTAGGATACAACGTTTTCCAACAGAGAGAACTTCATAAACAGAAAACAGAGTCCTATCCAAAGCGATTTCAATTATGCCATAGCACCCAAAAAAAAATCCCAACAGAATCCATCATATGTGCAGTAGAATCGCAGCCTAACCAAATTAAATACTGATGAAGCTGACCCGAATAAGCACACCAGGGACTCACATCTTATGCACAACAAACCACCAAAAAAATTTGCAAAAAGATAATTCACAGCGTTACAAACCCTTGAAAAATGATACAGCATAAAATACTCCCAGCGACAAAAGGAAATGCCACGAGTAGTAATGACAAAAAGACTATGAAACCAAAATTGACAGACCTACTCCAAGACTCCACCATACAAACCTATAAACACAGGACCCAACACATATCTGGGAAAATTTAAACCAAGAAGAAATTATAACCAGCCACATAGCAAAGAAAATCCAACAGACGATTCATCCCAAGAGAAAATCTTCTAGATGCCCCAATTATACGGGCCTCCCAAAATACACAAGAAGGCATACCCGTCAGACCCGTAGGTCAGCTCAAAACATTAGAGCACCATTTTACAAACAACATGCTAAATACTTAGCAAAAACAACTACAGCCCCATGCTGAAAACCGAGCTAAATCATATTACAAAAACTTCATAACCACTTCTTTAGATAATTATCAAAATATCTACACGAATTAGAACAGTGAAGATCTGCCTTGTACGTTTTTGACGTGGTTTCACTATTCCTCAAGTCCGGATAAAAGAAACTCTTGAATCATCAAAAATAAATACCAACCAGCTAAAGACCTCAGGAACTAAAACAGAACAATGCCCCCCCCTAACCAACACAATATTCATTAAACAAAGGACAAAGATACAAGCAAATTGAGAGGATGCCCCTATGGATCACCACTGTCCACCCGTATTGCAACCTGTTGTTCATGCGGTAGAATTCGAATTCCAGAGGCCCTGGCTAATGCCACCCACAAAACCCAAACTATGGCTAAGATACATCGATGACACATTTGTGATTCCCCATGGAAAAGAAAACCTAAACAATTTCCGAACACACCTTAACAACACACACCCCAAAATCAAGTTCACCATGAAACGGAAAGTAAACAAAACAACTTTACCATTCCTTAGGATGCTGACTAATCTACAAAAGAACAGATGGCACACTGGACACACCATATACAGAAAGAAAAACACACACCCAACCGCACCTCAACGCCCAATCCCACCACCACCAGCACAGATAATTCGTGGCGAAGACAACTAATTACCAGAACCAAATGCCTAGGCCAGATAAAAACACATATAAAAGACTGAAAACGATGCACAACCTAACTAAGATAATTGACCCCTATATTGGCTTCACAAAAAACAAAATCCAACCAGCTTTAATCCCAATAAAACCACACCATAAACATAACAGAACCTAGAAGACTCAACAGACCTATGGAAACAGCTGTCGATTGCCCTACAATAAGAAAGGTACTACAGATAAAATCAGTAAGATTACTACACCAGGCGCATCACTTATCAAGACTGCCTTCAGAGAACAGGACAAAAAAAATAGCCAGCCATACCTGAGGAACCCAAAGACAAAATTGACCTGGAAACCAAGGCATATACGGAAATTCCCTGACTCGATGCCCGGCCAGCAATACATTGGACAGACCAAATAGAAGAATAAGTACCCCCTAGAATGAACACAAAATGCCAGTAAAAAAGCTTGGAACACCACCTCCTCGACGTAGTCAAACACATGAAAAACCAACAGGTCACAAACAATCAACATTCAATGGCACCAAAACCCAGATAGCCAAGCTATAGAAACCCCAGCCACAGATATCATCAGAGAAGCCATAGAGAAATTGAAAAATAGACTGACAGAATGAAATAAAGAGATGATTCCAGCAGTACTGTCAATCATTTGAAGCTGCACTTCTCAATATAGAAAAGATACTCCACACCACAAAACAGACAAACACGTTGAGCACAGACAGACTCCCTCTGAGCCTCCAACCTCAAAACACCCCCACACCTGAACACAGACAGACTCCTCTGATGCCTCCACTCAACACCCCCCCACCCAGGCACCAGTGAAAACCCAGCTCTGATGAAGAGCAGCCGTCCTTTCACACGAAGCCAAGCGCATTGAAACCTCCAACACAAAGAACAGAGTTGCTGCCAGCCAATCAAAAGCCACAAAACAACAGAAGAAACCAGAACCACCAATCACATCAAACTCCAAGTCCAGAATGAACACAGACCCAGGTTAATAGCAATCAGAATAGAACCAGTCTCAAATTTGAAACAGAGGAATGGGACACACTCCATACAGAAGCTGATGAATGGCAGAATGAGAGTCTGCCTGAAACGTTGCTACAACTTAACAGAACTACAATGAGCTACAACTTTAACAGAACTACAATGACGTGGGATAATACCCGAAGGAAGCTAAAGAGCACAAATGTAAGTATTGGACAGGCCATGTCTTGAATGCACTCGGAGCTTGAAAGCATATCCTTAAATACTGAAAAGAACTTCCTTCCTTCTTTCCTTCCTCCCTTGTGGCAAATTTGTACAGCTTTTAGTTTTAATGCTATCACACACACACAAAAAAGAATGAAGCAAAGAAAGGGAAATCAAACAAAAAGAGTTTATCTTGTTTCTTCCAATCCCCAAATGTCAAGGACATTTACTGGACCTCTTTAAGTAACAGAGTCATGAATAGGTGTGCCAGGCACAGACTAACTAAGTAAATTAACTGGGAGTTGGACTACTTTCACCAGTTCTGAGTGAAAGCTCTCTGTAAATAGGTTATTGAAAATAAGCACAGCACAGCAGAATGTTGATAATTTTGTTGCTGCAATTGGTTTCAAGCTTATTTTCCTTTTGTTATAAATGGAAGGGGTTGTCCTAATGCAGCTTTTCTGATCTTCCGCAACAACTAACACAACCCAAGCCAATCCTTTGCTAAAAGCATATTTAAACGCCACAAAGAAAATAAAATCAAAGGTAAAAAAGGAAGATTGTTCAATGATGCAATGAGAAGAGACTTCAAAGCACTTTGAATTGCAGTGGAAAAGCTATTACCGGCCAATAAAAATAGCTGTAATATATTTAAAGCAACAGGTGCCAGCTAATAAGTGGCCATTGCAATTTTTTTAACCAACTGCAGCTTCTAAGTAGCAATTTGAAGGCAACCCCATGTAGAGCACATTACAGAAGTCAACAAATACTAATAAAGGCACAGGTTACTGTCCCTGGCTCCTCCCTTTGGTCATAAGAGATGTACTACCTAGAACTGCATGAAGGTCCTGTGCTCATGGTTCCATCTTCTCCACTTTTACCAAAGCCAGAAGAAGCCTTCATCGATATTAAAAAGGTATTGCTAAATAGTGTTTCTCAAACTTGGCAACTTCCCAAATGGGAAGAATTGTACAGCCAGTATGAGATTGGAGGGGATCATTAATTTGGTTGGTCACATCATCAGCCAGATGTTTAAACTGGATTTGGCCTTTTTGTCTACCTATTGAGTCCTTACCAAGGTCCTGAGAGACAAATGCTGGTGTTTAATAAAATTAAGGCTATTGTTGCAGGATGTAAGCTGCAGTAGCAAAGGAACAGCTTTTGCAATAGGATAACAGATTTTGTCAATGTTGTTCTTCAAGTGTTTCAGATTGCATCCAATGTACCTCGTATTATCGGTATTCTCTTTGCTTTCTTTTGCCATAGTTATTTTATTTGTAGGTCTTTCTATTTGTGGTTTTCTCCAAATATTTTTATTATTTTCTGCTTCTCCAAATATCGCAATGTCGATGATCCAGACTTTTCATCTTATCAACAGTTGTCAGGTTTGGGGTATGGTATGTTGAATTCTTGTCTATTTAAATTATAAAGTTCCAGAGCATTTTAGCTTTTTTAAATTTTCTGTTACTTTGTAATCCCATCAGTTCTCTTGCAGGCAAATGGTATTTCTTGCAGATACAGTATTCCAATACACCTTTGTTGCTGCTTTTCATTGTTTGAAATTTTGCAGCAGCTAACTAGGTGATCTAGCGTTTCTTCAGTCTCACTCATTATAGAGACTGCATTTGCAGTCTATTTCAGTCTTCTCAATTTTGGCTTTATATGCATTTGTTCTTAAGATTTGGTCTTGTTAAGTCAAAATTCACTTCTTTGTTTCTTTATCCAACTTTCCTGCTTTTAGCCATTGTCAGGTCTTGTTATGTGCTTTGCCTGTTAGTTTTTTTGGGGATGTAAACCATGTAATTCTTTGCCTTGTTGTGTTCTTTTTCTATTCTTTATTCAGTCTTGTAAGTCAGTTTGATCTCTTCAGTATTTAATAAAGCTTCCTGATATACCAGCCTTAATGCATCTTCTTTACTGTCCTTCAGATAGTCTCCCAATGACCTTATTTCTTCAAGTTCAATTGGTAGACTTGCAACATTCCAGACCCACCTTTCCTTCCTGGTAAACATAGTCAATCCATGTTGCTGCGTGTATGAAGGGGTCACTAAATGAACAACTACTGATTATCATCTTCCTTTGCTTCACAAGCCTTACAAAAGTCATAAAGGTAAAGATTGGTTGTAAAGTTACTTTTTCATCACCTTCATGACTGCAAATGGTTGCTAAATGGGACAGTCACTAAAAGAAGAGTACCTTTATGTTTATTTTGCTTCAGCATGTTTAAACCTGTTAAAACCTGTTCAAAACCTTCAAGGAAAACAACCATAGGCCAGGAGTGAGATTTTGGATTCTCCTCCTCCTCCTTCTCCTCCTCCTCCTCCTCCCCCTCCCCCTTCCATATCTGTTAATGATATCTATCATAGGATGTTGGTGATCATGCTGGTGATCCTATTTAGATACTAGAAAAAAAATTGAAGCCCTAGCTTCTTACAAAATGCTGCAAAGGTGACATGTTTCACCATTAATAACTGTCTGTGACAAGAGTGATATTATTGGCAGCATAATGCACTGTCCTTCACTATAGCTCTGCAGAGAGTGTCAGGAAATATGAGTATTTTTAAAACCTGCCTAATAGCTTCATTTAAGACTTAAAATCCATTTCTTTGTCCTATATTGTCTTAACTGAAAGGTGGCCAAAGATTAAACTCTGTTTATTTTTTTTTTAAACTGCTGGATTGGCATTAGTGGTGCAAACCTGGCCAGCTCGCTTCTATTGCCTGATTGGCATTAGTGGTGCAAACCTGGCCAGCTGGCTTCTATTGCCTGATAGTTTCCTTTTCAAGGCATATATGAATTATATCATGTAGGTTAAAAAAGATGAGTAACATGCTCTCAAGCTCACACAGCTTAAATGTAATTTATTATTGGCAAAACTTTTAAAAATGAATATCCCAGTACAAAAGATCTTATTTATTTTTGGCACAATAAATACACAAGTTCTTCCTTTTACAGCAAAAGAAAACATTAATGAAAGTGCTAATACATGCTACAGATCTGAAGTACTAGGAAATAAAAACCTGAGCATCCTTGGCCATCAGGAATTCAGCATCATTTAAGGATTTGGATAACACCTCATTCAACATTGAAAACCATAGGAAATCAAAGCCAAACACATTTATTTTCAATTGCGGTTATGAACAGTGCATTCAATATTTCATTGCTATTAAAGTTTCTGTTTTATAAATGTTCCAGGGATTATTGTAATAAATAAATGAAGAACCCTTGCTTGACTTAAAAGTTCCTTTTGTAGTTTCTTCAGAAACACTGCTTTAGCTGATTTCAACCATATTGGTCATTGGGGTACTAATTAGGTCTTGTTCAAACCACTTCAGAGTTACATATTATATACATATTATTATACACACGTACAAACTGTGCCATAGCTAGTTTATGCCTCTAGCTACTCATAATTTCCCTTTTTTTTTAAAAAAAAATAGTGATGAAGCTGGTCACATTTTTACAATCAAACCCAAATGCTTTGGTAATGCTAATTAAAGAGATGTATGTCACATTTGTTTTTTCCCTGAGTTATTAACTGGCCAATGCCATGTTCATTTTGGTTATTGTTCTTTGCCTTTGCGCCACTAATATTTGCTGGCAGGAAAAAAAAAGATTGATTTTTTTTACAAGAGTTTAACTTCAATATTAAAGAAGACAGTCATCTGACATTAGTGAGTAATAGGTGTCAGATTTCTTTAACTTTGATGTTCTGAAGATACATGAAAAATTAGCTCAAACCCTCCATCTGTTACAATTTTCTGGAAAGACTTGGAATAAAGATCTTGCTGAAATGAATATATTCACTCTGTGATGTTAGCGTGATATGTGAGTTCAATATTCTCTCTTAAAGGAATTGAAAAATTTAATTTTGTTTGATAATTTGTATACCTATCCCAGTAACTGGATTTTTTGTTCTTTTGATGACCCTATAATCCCTTGCATCGGGGTGAATCAGTGACCGAATGGAGCTTGAACATTTACTGGCCAGATGCCCTCCCTGATGCCTATGTGGAATTCATAGCAGACAACTCATTGTATCCAGAGAGAGAAATATCTGCCATTACCTAGGATCAAACTCATGGCTTCCTGATTGTGAGGTGAGAGTTCCACCTCTAGGCCACCACACTGCTCTCTATCCCAGGTAATTGGATAATATATTGTAATTTTTTTTTTGGGGGGGAGGGGAGAATTGCAAGGCATCCAGTCAGCTGAAATGGATGGCTATAAAAATTGAATAAATAAAGAAATAAATAAGAATTCCAGACAGCCTTTAGTCCTGAGTGGACTTGTCATACACATCCCTGCTCTTCTCTAAAGCCTATATTTTCACGATTGCAATATATATTTTGCATCCAGACTCAGTTTGGACAATTAATAATTAACAGTTTGGATAACAAAAAAACAATTAGATTTTCAAATTGATTGTTAAAATAGTTTTGTTTGCACTTCATCAAGGCTTTTCAAGTTACAAATATATCAAAACAAGGCTTTTGTAACAACAAAAATGCTACTTGATAAAGTTTAGAAATACTGTGTTTCAAAAGATTTCTCTGAAATCCTATCACTAGGAAGCAAAATGATTACAAACTGGAAGAGTAGTAAAAAAATCTTTACAGGGTTGATACATCTAAGGAAAGGTTTTCTATCAAATCTAGGAATAATATAACACCAAGCTGCTAAACTCTTCTTCATATTCTAGATTGGACTTTTTGTTATTAATTTGCTCTGATAGAATACAGAGAATACCGTTCTTGAATAAAACATATGATCGACTGATTAATCAGATTCCTTTTCTGATGTGAATCATAATTTGGCATTTGAAGGATACAGAAGGACAGATTGAGCATGCAGGGAAGAATGTTGAATTCCCAGTCTGATTGCAAAGAAAAATGAAACAAAAAGTAAAAAGTAAAAGAAAAGTACATTTAGTGAAAGAGAATATCCAAGGGTTTTTTTTTCTTATGATTGTTTAAATTAAGGTTACCTTGAGAATGTTAGGTAGACGTGACTACTATATTAATTTTGGACAATGTGTTTAATTTGTTATTGTAGCTAATTAAATAGAATATTACAAAATCTTAAACCTAATAACTTTTCATGCAGATTCTTTTTATGGAACTACAATACAAATGCTTAGATTTTCAAGTTATATATGTTAAGAAAAATCTTCTTGAAGTAGATGTATTTTGTAGTTATTTTTCTTAGTTATTCCCATGTCTGAAGAATCTTAAATAGATGAACATAATGACAATCACCAAAAACAAAACAGTCACGGTGAAGTTTGGCAGATATATATATCATCATCTACTGGTGAATGTGGAAAGCAAAGGTTTCTTTCTACCCTTGGAAATACAGAGAAGGTTGATAAGATGTCATAATCATGTCCTTCCTCATGTGCTTCCTATGTATGCCATAGTTGTAAATAGATTTGGTATTCTTGACACTCTGAATATTTTCTCTATGCAACAGCAACACCAAGAAATTCCCAGCCACTTTTTCTTCTTGGAACCAAAGAAATTAGAGGTGGAGCTCTCGCTTCACAATCAGGAGGCTATGAGTTCGATCCTAGGTAGAGGCTAATATTTAGAATAGACTCTCCTTCTCGAGCAGGGGTTGGACTAGATGACCTCCAAGATCCCTTCCAACTCTGTTATTCTATGAATTCTATGAAATTAATTCCTCTTTGATTGTTGCAAAATTGAAAGGTACAAAGTTCCTTGGGTGGGGGGGGAATTGGACAAGATGACCTACAAGGTCCCTTCCAACTCTGACTATCTGTTATCTATTAAATATCTGACATCACAAGAGCACCAAGTTTTCACCATTCTTTTCTATTCTAAAGCAGAAAAGGTTAATTAAGTAGCTGTTCCTCCTCTCCCCTTTAAAAAACCCACCACTTTTTCTTGTCCTCAGAGAAATGCTCTCCAGCTGAAGGAATTGCAAAGATCTCCGGACCTTCAACATTTTTTGAGCTCCTCCCATAATAGCCCCACCCACATGCCAAATATGAGCAATTACAGGTATTCCTTGACTTACAATAATTCATTTAGTAAACAATGGCACTGAAAAAAAGTGATGGATGTTGTGTGGACCATTTTCACACAACATCTCAGCCAGCATCTCCGTGATCATCTCATCAGAATTCAGATGCTTGGCAACTGGCTCATATAAATTGCACAGTGCACAATTGCTGTGTCCCAAGATCATGTGATCACCTTTGTGACCTTCTGACAAGCAAAGTCAATGGGGATTCAGATTCACTTAATAACCGTTACTAACTTATCAATTGCAGGGATTCACTTAACAACGATAGCAAGAAAGGTAAAATGGGGCAAAATTAACTGTCTCACTCAGTGAAAGCGATTTTAGTCTCAATTGTAGTTGGACTACATGTGATCAGTGCAACAGCTTGCTTTCAGAAGTTGCAGGTGCTTCATTGCTGGAGTTTATCAGCCATTTGTTTGATATGGTATAGGGCAGGTATCTCCAACCTTTGGGACCTCAGGGTCCAAACTCATAATTTTAAATCCTGGGCACCACTAATATGAATTTTGACTGATGGTGACTTGCTGATGTTGGTAGGAGAGAGAGAGAGAGAGAGAGATCTGATCTAACCTCTCTCCCTCCCTCTCTCTCTCTTGCTAGACCGATACTCAGATACAGCTCATCAGTCTGGAATCTGCACTGTATATCAGACATTAATACAATTGAGTGAGTCCAGAAGTATTTTACCAGAAGAGTACTATACTCCTCTGCTTGCAACATAATATTCTATATCACCAGGCTTGAAATTTTGGGCTTTGACAACTTGAACTACAGTGCTATGGTTGGACTTAAGCGTAGTACACAAAATTATCTGTTACAATGTTCTATCAGTCAGTGACTACTTCAGTTTCAACTGCAACAATACAAGAGCAAGCAACAGATACAAACTGAATGTTTACCGCTCCAAACTTGATTGCAGAAAGTATGACTTCAACAACAGAGTGGTCAATGCCTGGAATGCACTACCTGACTCTGTTGTTACATCCTCTAACCCCCACTCCTTTAACCTTAAACTACCCAGTATTGACCTCACCCCATTCCTGAGAGGTCTGTAAGGAGCGTGCATAAGTGCACAATCGTGCCTACTATCCCTGTCCTATTGTCCCCATTTATTCATATCTATTGCCTATATCCTTACTAATGTTTATACTTACACCTATTATCTTGTAAGCAATTGACAAATCAAATAAATAAATAAAAATAAAGAAATGTACAATCCAATTAAGAAATGTACATTATTTGGAAAGTGCTTTAAACTGTGTTTTCATCTCTGAAACTGTGGATTCATCTCTAAAATACAAGTGTTATCACAAAGTCTGCCTTTTCTAAGCATAATCTCAACTGCTAAACCTAGAGATCTATATGTGGAAAAATAGATATGTGGAAAAAATAGTTATATAGGAATGTCACTATTACATTCTCACTTTAAAAGATTTTATAAGACTGAAGGGAAACCAAAGATGTCCAGATGGACAGACCCAGAGGCGGAAGCTGAGATTGAAAGAGAAGGACGAATTGAATCAGAAAGGGAAATGAAGACATTAAAGAGTGAATGTTGTAGAAAATAGGAGCAGAGAGACATTGGATTAGAGACCTGTCTTGCCCAAACTGTGTTCTTATGATGTTTTAGAATGTTCTCATGACAGCTTTCAGCTTTACACAAGGAACAGAAATCATTATTTATCTGCCTTTTGTGGGGAAAACATTAAAAAAGATTTAAAGATGATGATTGTCTCTTGAACTATATTCCCCAGTTCTTCTTTGGAGGGAACAAAGATCTAACAGATTTCTGTATATCAGGAAGATTTCCCTCTGATTAAAGGAGGCTGGATGGAGAGCATGGCTTAAAAATAAAGATAAACAATATGTGTTTGCCTAATTATTATTATTATTATTATTATTATTATTATTAATAATAATANATTATTATTATTATTAATAATAATAATAATAATAATAATAATAATAATAATAATAATAATAATAAAAGTTACCAATGTCTCTCCTTGATTTTAATAGTCTATATTAACTTATTAATTTAGTTGATTCTTTAGTCTGTCATATTCCCTTTTTATTACACATTCTTTTTATAAATTCTAGATTAATACAAATTTTAACACTAAAAAAAACAAGCATAGGTTTCCCCCCCTTTTACTGTTTTCAGTGTGACACTTAAATGATTAAAATATACCTTTATTCTCTCATCTTGATTCCCAATAAACCATTATTTTTAAGAAGTTACAGTAATAAGCATTATATCTTTTCATTTGTATTCCACAGTGGAACCTCCTCGCTGATGGACCGCAGATCACCACTCTCTGCGGCTATGGTCCATACTCTTTCATTGGAGAGCCCCAATTATTATGACTAGGGGCTGAAGCTGCCTTGGAGGGGCGGTGGAGTAAGGGGAAGCTGCAAACCTGGTTGAGGGGAGCCGGATCTCTCCCCCTGGGCTTGGTCTTTTTTCCACCCGAAGACAACTGCAGCGGTGCTTTAAAATGGTCACCCAAAGAGGAGGACTCAGCTGGATTAATATTTGTGCAGGAGGGAAGAAAGAGGTGGATACCATCTGAACCGGGACAACTGAGCAATACAACTAAACAAAAGTACCCCAGGATTAAGGTAACATGGAATTTTTAAGAAAAGCAAAATAAGTAGAGTGTGATATACAAAGTATGAAGCGGGAAAAAAAAGAATATCTTTTGGACAGCTAAAGCGGAGCTTCGACACCAGAAAGGATGAAGCTCTGGTACACTAAGATCCTTCAATCTACTATATTGCGTCACTATCTTAAATATTTCCATTCATTCGCAATAAAAATAGTTGCATCACATCCACGCGGATACTTAAGATTATGCTCTCAAAAACTTTAAATTCTGATATAACATAAAATTATAAGAATATTGGACTAGACTGATCTGTGCTCTAATCATTGATATGTTCGGAATAAAACCCCTATAAATAAACAAAAATACGGACGAAAAGGATCGACTTGATATAAATGTTCAGAATGCCACCTTTTGACAAAAACTTGCAGCTCAAACAAAAGAAAGCATCTCTGTTTCCTCTGAATTAACTTGTGTGAGATGTTAATAACCATAAAGAAACTATTGAAACAAATTAAGAATACTTAGATAAGTGAAAGCAGAAACGCAGCCAATCAAAGACAAAGCAAGGAAAGACTCCTGTACTTAGCCCTGGATTGATAGATTGTTTGTTTACAGACTGCCTTGCTTGGAATAAACTTGAGAACTTTAAAAATGAAATTAAGAAAGAAGAAAGTAAGTTTCGGGGTCTTTTATGGTGGACTTTGTGAACGATCATAATATATAAGAGTCAGTGTACATATGATCATTCGCCTCACGAAATAAACAATGAACTTAATAAATTGAGGAGAATCACACAGCGGAAAGAGCACCAAATATCACCTTCTACTCTGACTGTGTTAGAAATTAAATCGCGAATGCATTAAAGATAACAAGAATAAAAAATCCTTCAGCAAGGGACAAGGTCAATCTTCAACGAGACCACATCTTCTATCAATTCCCACCAAAGGAAACCTATTACAATAATAGCTAAAACCTGGCCAATATGTTAAAAGTTGAATAATTTAAGAAACTTGTACATCATAGGGGAAGACCTGCTACTCAGGAAACGCAGTAACTGCCTAGCAGAACAAAAGCGCGCATAAGATGGAAGGATGAGATAGAAACGAGATGCCATTCTA
This sequence comes from Laticauda laticaudata, assembly GCA_004320025.1. Classification (NCBI taxonomy): domain Eukaryota; kingdom Metazoa; phylum Chordata; class Lepidosauria; order Squamata; family Elapidae; genus Laticauda; species Laticauda laticaudata. Next base: position 12,694 of record BHFT01057100.1, read on the forward strand.
TCATACTATGGACATGTTACTAAAAGATATGGGCCCAATGCAGAGTCGAGAGCTATCAGAAGGTAACAGTGCATAATCAAAGAAATACGAAATAATTATAGTTAAATGAAATTTTTTCAATGTATAATGGTATGAATTCAAAAGGATTTATCAGGTGACAACAGACCCCTTCCTTCTACTACCTTTCATCCTTGGTAATAAGATATCCTCTAAGATTAAAATATATTCGAAACTAGTCTGCATCTATATGACTAAACATATATCCTTATTTAAAAAATCCCAGTTCTGGTGGGATTATACATTTTCAAGAATCTTTTGTACTAATAGCCATGAAGTTGGTATTTATCGATTAATCCATGACTAGTTTATTTGTATGGGAAAATTCATGGCAAATATTTTCCACAACAGCTCATTTATCTTAAACCCGAATTCTTATAGACTCATGCCAATCAGCATTAATAATCATCTAGTTATCCCTTCCTCTTTCCATTTTATATTAAATCGTTGTTAATTTTAAAATACATCCTGTTTTTCTTATAAATTACTGAAAAAGCCCCTGTTCATTAATCTCGATATATAGCAACTCTTGCTAAATAGCACTTAGAGCTAACTATATCGCTATTGAAGTGACCTGATCGATACTCCTCTCTAATGGTTTACTATGGTTCAGGTAACTGTTCCCCCACTATCTGCTCCTCATTTTACCCACTCAGCAAGGAATCGAACACTAAGTTCAAACTTCTAGCTAAAGACTTCAACTGTCAATTGCATTAGCCAGCTACTCATGCAGCAGCATGCCTGCATTACTGCATTCTAACACTGCCACCACTTTGATCCCTGAGGGCTCTACATATGAAAATACATTTTCAAATGAAACTAGCCTAATTAATATCAAACTATATGTTCTGTTACATACAAAT
>BHFT01057103.1:0-11429 GCA_004320025.1 Laticauda laticaudata
GAGCACAACCAAGCCCCCACCTGAACAGAACACAGCCCCAGCCAATCAGAACACAGCCAACCCCCCAACATCAAGGCATCAACATCATATTTCAATATCATATTTCCCCCAACATCATATTTCTGTTTTAAATTTGGGGCTACTCTAATGCTGTGTTAGAATGGTTTTTTCTTCATCCTGATTGGTTGGGAGTCTTGGTCTACTTTGACTCATTCTTGATATATCAGTAATAGAATTTGCACAAGCATGAATGAAATGTGTTAGAAGTTGATCTTGATTTAAACCTAAGACAAGTTTTCTCCAAGTTGATGCATGTTAGAAGAACGGAATTAAAACTATAAAACTTGTACTAAATACTAAAGGCCCTGTCACACTGGCCGACGGATGCAAAACATTAGTAAAAAGGACACAACGGACGAGAAAAATGTTCCATTCCATGTTCCAGTACCGTTGCAGAAGAAAGCCTCGTCAGCGGGGCCCGTTTATCCGCTCTCAAAAAGGGCAAAATTGGCAGCATTTATCTTTTGTATGGAGGGTGCGGTGGGGGTGGTTAAGCTGGATCATTGGTGTAAACGGAAAGATTGGTGGTTGAGGACGGGGGAGGAGTGCAGGGTGTGAATGGAAAGTGGATGCAGAACGAAGCCTAGCGGTATGAAGCGCGATGGCACATCTGCAAGGCTTCCGGGACCGGCCAGCAAGTGACGGGGAATGGATTAAGCGGATGCTCAAACGGACGCCCGAGCGGATGAAGCGGTGCACTAGCGCGGATTCGCCTTAGCGGAGATGCCTGCATTCAATGCGCGATGCGGAGAGTATGATTGTGTCAGCCGGCATATAAGGGAAGGCACCGCCAAGCAGGTCACCATTCCAGAGGAAAGACCTGCTTCCAGACACTTGAGGTGCCTTGCCAGCCCTTCTGCCCTTGCCCATGCCTGCAGCCTGCCTGCAAGCCTTCCTGCCAGCCTGCCTGCCAACCTTGGTTGCCTGCCTGCTGCCAGCCCTTGCTTTGCCAGCCGCCTGACAGCCGTTGCTGCCTGCCTGCCTCGCTGCCTTGCGTGCAGCCGCTACCCCACACCATGGGAGAAGAGAAGCACTCAGCCATCTGCTGGCAGCCTGGCAGAGGACAGGGCCCCTCCCACCCCCTGGCCCTCACTCTGCTTCTGCTGGGGCTTCTGTAGATGGCTCCTTCATTCTGCGGCTGTGGGCTTTGCCGCTTTCTGCTTTTCTAGAAGCTGATATGGCTGCATTATGGGCGTGCTCTTCTGCTCTGCTACTCTGCTGATGCGCTTCTGGCGTATGGTGCCTTTCTGCTAGTGCTGCTTTGGGGAGCTGCTGATGCTGCCTTAGGGTTATGCGGTGGTTGCTTCTGCTGTGTTACTTGCTGATGCTGCTTCTGGTGTGTGAGTGTTCTGGTGGTGCTACTCTGGCTGAGCCTGGCACCTCATCCTGCCTGATCCTGCAGTGCATCCTGCTCCTGGCGCTCGTGTCTCTGTCGTTGCCTCGTTCCTGCTTCTTCTGCTTGTGCTTCTGGTCCTTGCTCGTGTGCCTGGTCCTCTGGTCCTGCTGGCTGCTTACTCTGCAGCTGCATGATCCCTGGTCCTGCTGTGCTGCTGCTGCTGCTGATTGATTCCTGACTGCTGCTGCATGGTGGTGGTGGTGTGAGGAGCAGCCTCCCTGACAATCTGGAAGCCCTCTGATCGGGCCCATCTTGTCCTGCCAAAGGAGGTAGAGGCATATGCGTGGGACGGTTTAAGAGGTATGGCATACTCCATTGAGAGGAACACGAGGCATGCAGATTGTGGCATGTGTGACTGAGAGAGATGAGTATCTATGGCGAGAAGGGACACACGGCTCTACAGGTGACAACCAAAAGGAAGCAGGGCTGCTTGGAGACAGGGCGGAAGCTCTGGCTACTTCATCGGAGTCTCCTCGCGTGGGTGGAAATATGCACACCTGGTACGGAAGCTAGCACCTCAAGAAATCTAGCCAGCCCGGTTCAAGTGACAGGACAGGCTTACGTGATGGCCTGAGTGCAGTTTCCTAGGAGTGAGATCTGCCACCGAGGTAGCAGTGGCCCGTCTGGAGAGCACAGTCAATCTGGCTTCTTCTGGCAGCCTGCTGAGAGCAGTCATCTTGCAGGCCGAGAGTCAGCTCTGTCTCCGGCATGGTTCTGTGGAAGCGTTCCACGGCGGAGAACCCATGCTAGGATCCAGTTGTTTTAACTGTGGCGAGAGTGTGTGGCAGGAGTTCCCTGGTGCGAGTGGGAGAAGGAGACGGCACTTACCATTCCCAGGTCCTAAACCGCATCCACCCCCAGCTCCCTCCACAGAAAGGCAGAGAGCCAACGAGGAGCAGAGCCCACTGCTCCTGCTGGAGATCAGGACACCATCCATAAGCAGCATAGGATCTCCTTCTCAGCTTGCTCCACATCGTACCTCGTCTCCAACCGCAAGCCCTTGCCTACCGTATGTCAACCAGGACCCTCACGACCTGGGTGGCAACCCAGTACAGGTGGTGAAGGACCGTCACAGCTGCCTTCAAAAACCCTCCAAGCAGAGGGAACGTGCTCGACCCAGTCCAGGTACTGCTCCTCCACCCCAGGTGATGTCCTCCCATTCAAGCTTTCCACAGGCCCTCACCTATCAGGGGCGTAAGGCTATTCAGGGAGGTCCCAGCAGCAAGGCACGCAGCCCTTCCTGTCCAGGGCAATGCCTCATCAGATGCCCTTGCCACCGGTCTCCACTGATCACGCGATGCCCCCCACGCCACTGCAGCCCCCCCACGCCAACTATGCCGACCGAGCCATGATCCCCCACATCCACTGATGCACCCACACCAGTTCCTCACCAACGTGCAGACAGGACAGCCCCACTACACTGCTCCTTCCTCACCCCACAGCCCCAAGTCGGCCCTCAGTAATCTTGTCGTCAGTATTGGGCTGAAACCTTCGTGGCCATGAAGGAAAGCCTGAACCTCACTGCTTGAGCCAGCTAGTCTGGAGAGTTCACTGAACACACCGTCACCTGTTGTCTCTTGGGCAAGGCACCCGAGTGCGGGCTTCTGACCACGCACTCCAGCAGCACCACCTCCACAGCACCTGACCTTCACCCCTGGAGACTGGGCCACCTCCGACGTCGACCGATAGGTCAGAGATTGGGTGGTACCTGGTAGACTTTATTTTTGGACACCTTGACTGGGTCATTTTGTTTTACACCCTTGTTATTAATAAGTTATCTTTCTTCACACACTTGCCTCATTTTATTTTATTAAATAAAGTCTTGGTGGAACTTTTAGTATTAGGTTTAAGCCTTTTGCATGTTGGGGATGGGTAAGTGATAGCAGTGGGTGGGCAGGGGTCCTTTGAATGGGAATAGCGTGGGTATGGGCAGGTGATACTGCTGCGAATGGTTAGCGATTCTGTGATGGTTAAAAAAAAAGTTGCGTACTGGGATTGTCGCGGAGGAGACTTTGGGATGTGTTTAAGATGCTGTGGTGGTGAGATAGTGTGGGGACTAGATAAAACCTCCAGTGCAAGCATAGTGGACTGTAATGTCACCCTCTACAGGATGCCACACCTGGGGGCCTTCATGTTCAGACTAAATTACTCCATTGATCTGACACACTTTGTCAATCATAAAACACAAACTCTTTATTAAATGTCTTTTCATTTGGTAGGCCACCAAAATACAATGCCGATGCTCCATCCGTGTGATGAGAACAGGCTGAAGAAGCAATCACATTAATCTCTACATAACTGTTTTGCCTCACTTCCACTGCTCCAGCTGGGACGTTGCACAGTGTTTCAGGAGTGTTTTGGCTGCTTCTTCTGCAGTTGATGCTGCGGTTTGGGTACTCTCATTGCACGCTTTTCCTCCAATGTCATATGAGGTTTCTTGCCTGGCCCTCGATTTCCTCCTACTCCATGTCCATTGCTTTTGTAGGTAGTTCACCGAGCTCCTGTTCCAATTAGGACCCTGAGTTGGCTGTGCGCATGGTAGATTGTGCAGATGCAGAAGCATCCATAGATCCTTCTCACCCGGTGTCTGGGCAATGCTGCATGATGCTGCGAGAAGTACCTTGGAACTGTGGCAAGATGCCAAAGGTGTTTCCACCACCGCCCTTGCCCCTAGTTGGACAGCCGTGTAGTTGAAGATCTCTACTCCACGGCGGTGAAGCACCTGGATGTTAGGTTTCCTAGAGGGAGAAGGCATATGCCCCACCGCTGAGAGTAGGCACTATCTGCGTGTCGTGGGCAGGGGTCTGGATCTGGGAAGCCTTGATGAGGTTGCATTCCAGCCTCCTTTAGAAGAATAGAAAACAGACAAAGTTGCAAAATAATACCTGGAATAATAAAAGATGAAGCAAATGACTGAAGCATCAGAGTGTACTGAATTGTTCAGCATAGACATGGCGAGAGGATATGTTGAGAAGCCCTTGTTAGTTTGCAAAGTAGTGGACCCTGACTTGGCTGGCACTTTGCAGCGCCCACGTGCTTCCCATCTATGCATCTTGCTCCCTGGAGGTGGGCCCTGAGGCCAGGTGGCGCCGGTCAGTCCACCTTGAGCCGGGTCCCAGGGCTGACACGCCGGAAGTGCGGTGCTCTGCTTGGTAACCTGTGGTGTCAGCCGCTGCACAACTTCGTCAAACATGGCTGGGCATCCTCGCATCGAAGTTCTGGAATGCACGAGGTCTTCGTTCTCGGCTCCACCATCAGCTTGTTGTGACACAGTTCCGTACTGCTGCTCTTCTCCCTGATACCATCAGTTCGACCCAGAGCTTCTTGGCTGCCTCCTGTTTCTTCCAATAGTAAGAGTTCATCAGAGCCTGGAGATGGCTTCACACTGGTTGCAGAATGATGGTGGCTACCAACAAGGACTGTGTTACGATCAAGCGGTGGACATGAGCTGGGATGCTGCTGAAGAGGAAGAGCCTGATTTTTGAAGCTGCCAGAGCATGGTCTGAACCGCAGGCTGCTGGACTGGAAAGTGAGATCCGGTGAGGCGTTGGCTCCCCGTCTTTATAGGCATATGGTTTTCGCCTATTTCCTTTTAGAGAGAAAGTCTCTAGGCATTCCTCTAGGACATCGCCTTGAAGTATCTGAGATAGGTCCGCTCTGCGAGAGCATTTTTATCTGTTTTAAAATGGCTTTCTTGCATGCTTGCATCTGCTTTCATCTTTCTCTGTCCGCGTCCGTTCCGCTTCCTCCCTGTGTCCGCTTCGCTGCTGGAGACAGATGTGAGCTTGCGCGCGATGTGGGCGGATGCCTCGCGGATGTTGCGGACACGTCATGGATGCCGACGTATGCAGGAAGGACTGTCCCCCGATCGTTGCATGCAGAACGATGTGTGGTACATTTCTTGCTCAGGAAGTTGATTGGCAGATGGTCAAACTTTGAGTGGATGAAGAGTGGGTGCAATAGATGGTGCCTGGACCGGATTAGAGCAGAAGCAAACGAGGCAGTGAGTACAGAATAGCATCGCGTTTACCAACGGATGGCAAGTGTTTTTCTCTGTTTTACATCCTCTTTCCATCCGTTGGTGCAGTGTTACAGGGGCCTAAGATGTACAAAATTAGAGAGAGAGAGAAAATGTTTGCTTTCTAATACTATTGAACTTTTTTTCACAAAACATATTATTGATATAATTCCATTTTAAATTTTTAAAGTATATTCATTTTAGTAAACTGTACATCTTAAAATATTATTAATTTGTATTGATTCATCTTTGAGGAAACTGTTCTTATAACTCTTGAAGAATTTTTTAAATAATATGTTTTACTTCAAACTGCTTTTTAATAGTATATTTGGATCAAACATTTGTGATACTAACAATTTGATCTAGCTGTTTTTGCAGTTCATTCAAAAATATCTATTAATAAAAAACTGAAATTGTGATTTCTTAATGTGCTTGAGGATCCTGTCCTATTAAACCTGTAAGGGGTTATTTTTTTTAAAGGATTTTAAAAGAATTTTCCATAAACTTAAATTCAACCTCTTATATTACGGTTTACTATAAATGCTTCCTGTATGTTGGTCCAGGTAATATTTAAAGGGACAATGGCAATTCTTGCAGCGGAAATACAACTCAATAATTGGCATTACTAACAATCCACAAATTTGCTCATGTGATTACTGGTCATTTGTTAAGCATGTGTAAGTTATTTGCTTGTCCCCAGAATTAAGACACTGTCAAAATAAAAATTGACAGTCAAATTTTGAGCTTTGTGGCTGGATAAAAATAAATCTGGAAAAGGAAATCAATAGTTGTCTGCTTGTTTTGTTTTTAAAGGAAACACAATTTTTTTTAGCAACATGCATTTGCTTTCTCCATTACTAGTAACATATGACTGAGACTGTTGTAGAACTAAACTAAATTCATGTATTCTGAACCTCTTTTATAATTTTTAATCTTTTACTGAGGACCAGGATGGGTATAGAGGCATTTGGCCTGGGTCTTTAAGTTGAAAGAAGCTTCGACTTCAGACATTTTCAGTGTGTGTGTTTCAGACTATGCTCCTTATATTTTTTTTGTATAACTTCACTGATTCCTTTCAAAGAAGCTTGGTTTTATTTTCATACGTCATCATACTATAAAGTGGAAAAGATATGGCATTTTTAAAATAATCAGTACTGATACCATGCATGATTTATGTACAGCTTTTCAATAGATCTAATTCATTTCTAAAAATACAAATTTATACAGTAAGGGGAACTAATATACTTAGCACAATTCCAGTATTCCAAAAGAACATCATTGAGTTTGGGTTACTTTTCTGCATCTGCCTAACATATATATGTATCTGAAACCTGACTACTTCATAAGTTTTCACATCATTCAATTTCAACATCTTTTACAGATTCAGCACTTTATCTCACCTCTGCAAAAAGACATTAGTCAATTAAAGTGTGTGGTACCCTTGGGCATGAAGCAAATATTCTCATTTCACAGCCAGGGAATTTTCCTTCTGGAGTTAAACATTAAGGGGAGAGGGAGAATAAGTGAATGTCTGACAGTGACTCACATTTCAAGCAGGCCTGTGTCTCTTGCTGCCTTCATTTTGCCTGGAGATAGGATTTAAAATACCACTAAAAAAGTCATATGATTTTGATAGTTTGCAGTTCTCAGTTATATGCTATTTTGGTAAACACAGCTTTAAAAATATGTTCTGTATAATGTTTGAGGTGATCTCGCATCTCTTCAAGATGGGGCTTAATAAATATAATGACGGATCATACAGTCTGATTACTTGCTGACATCACAAATTGAATATATAGAGTAAGAATAAGTCAGATTTTGAGCTTTGGTAATTGGACGTAAAATGGATTACTCATACATCAATATGTGTGTGCATATGTACTGATATATATGTGTATCAGTGATGGTATTCAGCTGGTTCACCCCAGTTCAGGCAAACTAGTAGCAATGATTTGGCATGGGTCACTGAACTAGTAGTGACTTTTGACTGGCCATGCCCCCAACCTGGTTGCCCGGTAGCTGCTCGCTCACTTGTCCTGCCTGCCCAAGCTCCACCCAGTCACTCTTCGCTCACCTCCTATGTGGCACACAGGGTCCTCATGGCTTGCCTTTAACCTGCCTTCCCACATGGTGCCTGCACCCCAACTGAGCAGCCCTGATCTGCCTGCTCACAAGTAAGCCTGCGAGTTGTGCTATTCCTCCCATCCTCAGAACTTGCCACTCCTCCCCACTGTTCCTGGAGCTTGCTGGCTGGCTTCCCCACTGGTGTGGCCTCATCCTGGGTGGCGGCACTGGCTGTGGCCTAGCTAGTTGTCCCCCCTACTGTGTCCAGCTCAGCTGGCTGGTTTCCCAATGCCACCATTTGCTTCTTTTCAGTAAGCGGCAGCAGAGTTGCTCAGACGGGAAAGGAAGGGACTCCCAGGGCTTCTGCCCACAGCAGCGCCTCTACCGCCACTCAGTTTCTGCCTTCTCTTGGGGGACAGTGAAATTAAGAAAGCGAGCAGTCAGGGCAGCTACATGCTGTGACCCATGCAGCCCCCGCCACTCGATTTCTGCCTTGTCACACCGTCCATTACTCTGCAGCTTGCAGGATTAGTTTGTCCCAGTCCAACCAGGTGTGTGTGTGAGAGAGAAAGAGAGTGTGGTGTGTGTGTGTGTGTGAGAGAGAGTGGTGTGTGTATATGTGTGTGTGAGAAAGAGAGTGGTCTCTTGTGTTTGTGTGAGAGTGTGTATGTGTGTATGAGAGAGAGAAAGAGAGAAAAAGAGATACGGAGATGTGGCTTCTTGGGAGTGCATTTTGGAGAAATATCAAGAGAAATGCTAAAAGGGCAATCAGTTTGGGATTAAATTCCAAATAAAATTGGGCCTTCAGGGTAAGGAAACATGAAGACACTATTACCATTTCAGAGAAATAGCTGTGCAGTCTTTTCTTAAAAACTTCCAGTGATTGAGCACCCAAAAGTTCTGGAGACAAGCAGTTGCACCGGTTAATTTTTCTCACTATCAGGAAGTTTTAGATTGTTACTCTCTTTGTTCACTTTCCATCCATTGCTTCTTGTTTGCCTTCTCGTGCTTTGGAAAATACATTGCCCCCCTCCCCCTTCTTTCTGGCAGCCCCTTTTTCACACTTATGCTATTGCAGTATCCTAATGGTTACATAATTTACAGTTGGATGCATAGCAACTGACTCACATTTATGATGGTCACAGCATCCTGGGATCACATGATGTGATTTTGTGACTGTCTGACAAGTAAAGTTACTGGGAGAGCCAGCTTCACTTAACCATTGTCTGAATGACTTAAACAATGAACCACTTAACAGCGGTGGTAAGAAAGCTCATAAAATGGGTCCAAGCTCACTGAACAGCTGTCTCTCTTAGCAAAGGAGATTCAAGGAAGCCAGATTCACTTAGCGACTGTGTGACTGACTTAGCAACCATTCAAATTACATCATCACTGAAAAAAGGGACTTATGACTGTTTTTCACAGAATAATACTTCGAAGGGATCTTGGAGGGGTTCCTAAACCATTTCAGAAAAATGGCTGTCCAGTATCTTCTTGAAAACCTCCAGTGTTGGAATACCCATAACTTCTGGAGACAAGCAGTTCCACTGTTAATTGTTCTCACTGTCAGGAAGTTTCTCCTTAGTCTTAATTTGCTTCTCTCTTTGTTCAGTTTCCATCCATTGCTTCTTGTTTTGCCTTCTGGTGCTTTGGAAAATACATTGCCCCCCTTTCTTTGTGGCAGCCCCTTAAAAGCCTGTTGCCTATCACACTCCTGGGCAAAGCATGTGAGCCATTTCCTCCTTTCAGCAGTCCATGAAACGACATCAATAGTACAAAGGTAATAAAGTCAAAAAAGGTGAATAACCTTTTTACAGAACTATAGATAAGTTGAGATTGGTGTAACAAGGCTGGGAGGGGAAAGCCAAATGAGGCACCCCTTAATATGAGTGACATTGAGTTGGCCACACCCACCCAGTCACATGCCCACCTAGCCATGCCCACCCAGTCACATGCCCACCAAGCCATGCCTACCAAATAAGCCACAGCCATAGAACAAGTAGTAAAAAAATTTAAATCCCACCACCACTGGTGTGTGTGTGTGTGTGTACAGTATATAGACCTTCATATTCACTGGAAATTATTTAGGATCCAAATTCTGGCAACAGACCAAATTTGGTTTCTGCTGTTCTTAATGTCCGTGAGTAATACTGGCTTCTAAATTGTGAAAAATAAAATTAAACAACTAAAATAAATTAACTCTTGTTCCATACAGGTAATCATTTATGTTAAAAAAGGTTTTAACAGTATTTTTGTAAATAATGTAGATTTCTATCATATATACATTTCTTCTGTGAATTCCAACTTTATAACTTGCAACACATATAAAACTCTTATTTTACAAAAATGCATTTCATTTTTTGACACTATTGCTGTGTGTAATAGTTTATTTAACCAAGTTGAGTATGTTTCAGTGACAGTTTGACTAAACCAAAGCTGACACATAATACAAAATTAAATATGTCCTCTATCTGCAGATTAAAATGCATACATTTTATTATATAGCTTAAAACTGAAATCTATTTTCACCTTCTATTTCTTCATGGAAAATGCATGTCAAATAAACATTACAAAGTACTGACTGGAAGGATATCCAATTTTTTTTCTTATTTTGAATTTGTAAGCAACTGCACATAAGTAATTCATTAGCATTCAAATTTATGAGAAGTGGTAGACTTAACTTTATGCCATATTAAGGTTATCACGTTTTGTTCACTCAGGGATTCACTGTAGCATAGTTTGATCAGGTAAGCCAAGAACTATATGGATTTTTTTCAATGCACATTTATTCTGATCCACCCATCCATTTATTTATTTATTTGATTTAGAAGGTTGCCCAACTCTGTAAGGGTCTCGGCTCAAAGAGGATGAAATTTTACAAAGGTAGTATCACAGGTAAATTATATGATTATATTTTAACTTAGTGTTTGCATTAATGACAAAAATAGTTTGTTTATTTGACTTCTATGCCCATCTCACCAAAGCAATTCTTTAAAACTCAAGTGAATTAAAAGAAAGGAAAAGGATTATTATAACAAACCTGTCATAATATTATCACCGTATTGCTCAGATACCACTATTGTTAATAAGATGTAATTATTACAGGATTTCTTAAAATCAATAGTTCCCTCTAAAAGTTGTTGAAAAAGGAAAGCAAAGTTAGGATTGGAAAAAACAATAATAAATCACAAAACCCTGAAACCATCAATATCTTTTTTCAAACATAAGTGCACAATGTGTGCCTGAGACCATGCCCAAGTCTGCCTCCTGTCAATCACACATATTCTTTTATTAGTCTGAGATAGAAAATAAACAAGACTAACAGCTTTGTGTCCTTTGGCATTTTTATGTCACTACCATAAAAAGAAGAGGGTATTATGTCATCAGTCAAGTCTGTCAAGTTTGTTTTGGGATGCTGTTTGTCTTTAAATATTTTGTCTAGCTGTCTATTCACCTTATTTATTTACCCTATCTTCAAACTAGTATTTATTATATATTGTTAATTTCAGATAGCTACTGAAAGTATTAATTTTTAAAAATTTTAGATAAGGTGTACATAATCCAAACCTACAATAGCTGTTAAGAGTGATTTGCTATGAATTCATTAGATTATTAACAAACTTTCCAGTATGCATACAAGTATATATCTCCTTCCCCCCAAAAATACATTACTGAAATGAAAAACCTTCAAAATAATTGTAAATGTTTTCTATTGAATGGTACTGTTATTACTGATTGAATGATACTGTTATTACTGATTGAATGGTACTTTTGTCATGGAAACAATAAATTTCTCAAATTATACTGTACTTCTATAATTCTGTTATATCCACATAATAAAAACTAAATGTTCTTCTTTAAAACTTCAAATTGTTCTGTATAAAATAGTTG
>BHFT01057105.1:0-38719 GCA_004320025.1 Laticauda laticaudata
TTATGTTATTGTACCTAAACTGAAATTTAATTTTGCTTTTCAGTTAAGAACTTTAGTTAATTCTTGGTTATGTAGTAACCTTTCAGTTGGGATGATACATCTGTTATATATAGAGAAATAGAGGGTAAAGTGTTTATTCTTTGGCTACTTAAAAAATGATTTATTACTTGATACATATGGATCAGTTGTAAGATGCTAACTCAGTTTTATAACAAAGTAAGCCACATGAATGAATATATACATTTTACTGCATGGACGTCTAGGGCATATTTATTTTCAAAAATGCTCAAAGAAACTAGTTCAATTGTCCAGAGGGGAGTAAAACTGAAAACTCTGCTAGCATGTAATGTTTTCATTGTAAAGCCCCTGTCTACACCTGCACCCAACTGGATGCAAAGAGGAGTAAAACGGACAAAAAAGCTTTCCATCCATTGGTTAAATGCGATGAACTCACTGTCCTCCGTTTTGCTTCCTTTCTCTATCTGGTCCAGCATCCGTTTATTGTACGTTCATCCACTCAGAAAGTTTAGCTCGCTGCAAAACTTGTTGCGCGGGAAAAGTATCCAATTCGTTCCACATCGGCATCCGCTTTACGCATCCGCTAGGTCATTCCGTTCTGCATCCATTTACGACGCTCTAGAATCTCCTAGCGAATTCCGTTCCAGCATGCCGGACCATTATCCTGCGCGCCCATCTGCCTCGGCATGCAGGGAAGGAAGCGGATACGGACGCAGAACCGGATGCAGACGACGGATGCAGAACGGATTGCTACATGATAACAGCTATGAAAAAACGGTGTTAAAAATGAGGAAAAAAACATTCGCAGAGGGGACTATCTCGATATTGAATGGATGTCAAGTATCAGCCTAAGAGATGCCTAGAGATGCCTAGAGGATGCAAAGGGACACCTATACATGCCTATTAAAAAGGGATGAGCAAGCTCGTCTACATCTCAATTTTAGACCAGCCAGCCAGCTGTGCAAACCTCTGCAGCCTTTATCTGACCTTCCTCTTCCAACAGCGTGCGCAGTGCATGACGGGAACGCGTAGGATTCGTGAACAGCAGAGTCCTTTGGCACAGCGCAGCGATTCGCTTCCTGGTTCACAGGGCACAAGCCATCTTCAATAAGGCTACTGTGACACATCACTAAACGGGAAGAGAAAGGCTAGCGGCATGACCTCCCACCGAAGTGGATCGGGATATAAGTCTAAGTTATCGGTACTGCAAGACAGCTGATGGAAGCTCAACCACACGAAAGGACAACTCGTGGCAATTCCAGAAACCTTCTGCGAGGATGCTCCCAGCCATGTTTGACGATAGTGTGCAGGACCTGACACCCAGGGTTGACCAAGCAAACAGCCTGGAAACCTAGCTCCAAGGGTGGCACTGACTCTGCGGCCACCTGGCCTAAGGACCACCTACAGGAGCATTGCAGTATTGGCTGGAGGGTGCCACACAACACCCTTATCAGCATTGGGTCAGAGAAGTGGTTGCAGGCCATCATCGAAGGAATACCTGCAGAGCTTCCTCCATGGCCGCATCTCACTGATGAAGGATGGAAGAAATGTTGCAGAGGCGTGGTATTTCAGAGGTGAGTAACTTCCCCCACATCATAGATGGGAAGCACGTGGCCTGCAAAGCACCAACCCAAGTCCGTTGAGCTCCCACTTATTTCAACTTACAAGGGGCTTCTTCAGCATTCGTCCTCTTTGCCATGGGTCGACTGCTGACTACAAGTTCATGTACATCGATGCTCAGAGGCAGCGCTCATTTTCCAAAATGCCCAGTTATACACGCTCAGGTGAACTCAAGGAGGGGCTGGAATGCACCTTCATCATGGGCTTCCCGGATCCAGACCTCCCTGCCCCAACGACACACAAGATGTGCCCTACTTCATCATCGGGGGATATCCTTCTCCCGTCAGTGAACCACCTCATGAAACCCTACACTCCAGATGCCTCACCCAGGAAGAGAGATCTTCAACTACAGGCTGCTCAGGGCAAGGCGGTGGGTGGATAGAATCGCCTTGCATCGCTCGGGCCAACAGGTTCCAGGTTCTTCTCTACCACCTATGCAGCATTGCCCAGAGAGCCGGTGAGTGAGAATCTGTGGAAAGCTTGCTGCATCCTGCACAACATCTCTATGGCGCACGTCCCATACTTATCCTCTCGGTCCCTTGGCAGAACAGGCCTACGATGGACCTACCAACAAGGGCATGGGGGAATGGTTGAGCACTGGGGAATGGAGGCAAGGGCGAAATACCGTGATAGACACTATGGATTGGGTGTTTTCAGAGAGCCGTCGCGAACAGAGCCTACACGTCTCAATGGAAGATAAAGCAGCCGCAACCCTGAGACAACTGGTGCAAATACTCCCCAGCTTGGCTATGGGAGTGGCAAAGATCAGGATATAAGATTGAGTTAATGGTGCTCCTTCGAGTGTCGCTGTCTCATCACACGGATGAGATTGTGGGCCTGGTCTATGTTGGGTGGCCTACAATGAACAGTGGTTTAATAAAGAGTTGTGCTTGTGTTGACGCGTAGGATATAATACATTATTATGATCATATAAGGGCACATACAGATGAGTGTGCAATCCATTGGGAGGAGGGGACCATACAGCTCCCACTAGCTCACTGGAGGCTACATCACTGATGCTATCATTACCATCAGCAGCCTATCTACCCAATACCACATACCCGCGTCGCCATGGACAGCCACATCGCCTATTCCATTTTCCTGTTAGACCATCTCCCAACAAGCATGCAAAGGCTTAAACCAATTCTAAAAGTTTCCCAGGCCAAGACTTTATTAAGAAAAAAAAATGAAGACAAGTGTGTAGATCAAGTAATAAAACTTTACTGAAAATACAAGCATCTGTATAATACAGAAAATCACCAATAGTCATAGTGCCAAATAAAAGTTCCACAGGTAGGCCAGCTACCCATCTCCTGGCAGCTCTTTCCTTGGTCAAGCTGAAGGCGTGACCGTCTCTAGGGGTGAAGGGTCCAGGTGCTGTGTGGATGGTGGTGGGCTGTGAGTGGCTGAGTCTGTATTCTTTGCATTGGGTGCCTGGCCCCGAGAGATGACAAACAGGGGACTGTTGTGTGTTGAGGAAGCTCTCAGGACAGCTCTCAAACCTGTTGATCGTGATGAAGTCTGTTCCTCCAGCCAATGGGTTTCAGCCCCAGTATCTTGATGACTGAGATGTACTAAGACCATGAGGCTTGAGCTGTCGGGTTTGGAGGAAGAGTTAGTGTAGTGAGGCTGTCTGTACGTGCAGCTGGGTGAGGAACTGGCATGGTGGCATCGGTGGTGTGGGTGGCACGCTGTTGTCGGTGAATCATGTGGTGTGGGCTGGCTCGGTGGCATCAGTAACCGTGTGGGCAACGGTGCGTCGTCCGATGGACTCCTGTTCTCTGGGACTGGGAAGGTGCCCCCTTTCCTGTGGCTGTGCTCGGGGACCTCTCTGGTATGCCATAGCGCCTGTCGAGGTGAGTTGAGGCTGTGGAAGCCTTGGGTATATGGAGTGAACACACCTTGGGGGGAGGTGAGGAGCAGACCTGGACTGGATGGAAGCGAGGTTCCTCTGGATCGGTATGGTTGTGGAATGCAGAGGGCTCGGTATGATCCGTCCTTCACACGGTTCAGCACTGGGTACTTGGGGTTCCTTCCAATGTTTTCGGCTTGAGGGTGTGGTGGTTGACAATTAGGGTGTAGGAAGGGCTTGTGCGGTTGGAGATGAGGAAATGTCGATGTGGAGCCAGCTGAGGAGTAGGAGATCTTATGCTGGTTGCGGATGGGTTCTCCTGTCTCTCAGCAGGTACAGTGTGGCCCTGCCCCTCTCCTTGCTGTCTGGCTCTCTGCACTTTCTGTGGAGATGGGAGCTGGGGGGCGTGGATGCGGCTACGACTGTGGTGGACTCAATGTTCTCCTTTCTCCCCACGCACCAGGAAGTCCTCCATGCGCTCCACCACGGTTACAACAGCTGTCCGCGGGTTCTCCACCGTGGCACGCTCCACAGAAACCTGCCTGGAGGACAGGGACTGACTCTCGGCCGGAAGAGTACTGGGTCTCAGCAGGCTGCCGGAGAGAGAGGGTAGACAGAGGGGCTCCGGTTGCTCCTCGGTGGTGGATCTCACCCTCCAGGAATCGCAACCTGGCCATGATGTAGATCTCTCTGTCCGTCAGCTTAACCGCGGCTCCCTGGCCAGATTTCTTCACGTGCAGCTTCCCATACCAGGTGTGCATGTGCTTCCACCAGCCGAGGAGGCACCTCCGCAAGTTTAACCCATACTCTCCGCCCTACTCTCTCCAAGCAGCCTGCTTCCTTTGGTGTCCCTTGTACAGCCGGTGTCCCTTCCGCCACAGATAGTCATTTTCTCTCAGCCATCTCCAGCACCTTAATCCTCTGTGTTCCTCCTCAATGAAGTATATGCCTCCTCTCCCTTCCCCGCATACGCTCTTCCTCCCTATTGGCAGGACCAGATAGCGCCCTCATCAGAGGGGCTCCTAGTAGTAGGGCTGCTCCTCCACACCACCAGTAGCAGCAGCACCAGCAGGCATCATCATCATCATCATCATCATCATCATCATCATTCATCACCAGCAGGATCATAATCATCATCAGCAGCAGCAGCAGCAGCAGCAGCAGATCATCATCATCATCAGCAGCAGCAGCAGGATCAGCAGGACCAGGATCAGCAGCAGCAGAGTAAAGCACCAGGAGCCCCAGCAGCACCAGCACTAGCAGCACCAGCAGCACCAGCAGCAACCAGCAGCACCAGCAGGATGAGCAAGGACCAGGGAGCACGAGCAGTATGAGCAAGTCCAGGAGCACGAGAGCAGACCAGCAGCACCAGCAGCACCAGCAGCACGAGCAGGACCAGGAGCACGAGCAGGACAAGCAGGACAAAGCCAAGACCAGGAGCACGAGCAGTACGAGCAAGTCCAGGAGCACGAGCAGGACCAGCAGGACCAGCAGGACCAGGAGCAGGTTCAGCAAGTACGCAGCAGCAGAAGCACCACCGCCAGGAGCAGCTTCAGCAGAGTACGCAGCAGCAGAAGCACCACTGCCAGGAGCAGCTTCAGCAGAAGCTCCAGCACCAGAAGAGCGAGGCCGAGCAGCAGAAGCCCCAGCAGAAGCAGAGTCAGGGACAGGGCGGGGAGGGTGCCCTGTCCCTCTTGCCAGGGATGCGGGCAGGTTGCTGAGACTTTAGCTTCTTCCCCATGGTTGTGGGTTTGCTGGCTAGCAGGGAGGCTGGCAGGGAGGCTGGCAGGCACCAAGGCTGGCAGGAAGCCTGGCAGGAAGCCTGCAGGAAGCCTGGCAGGAAGGGCAGGCAGGCACCAAGGCTGGCAGGCAGGCAGCACCAAAGCTGGCAGGCAGACTGGGCTGGCAGGGAGGCCAGAAGTAGGCTGGCAGCAAGGCTGGCAGGCAGGGGGCAAGGGAGGGCAAAGCGAAGGCTGACAGGGAGGCTGGCCAGGAGGTGGAGGCAGCTGGCAGGAAGGCTGGAAGCAAGGCTTGCAGGCAGGCATGCAGGCAGGGCAGGCAAGGACTCAATGATCCTGCAGCAGGTCTTTCTTCGCGAATGCTGGCCACGTGCAAGCTTGCTTCCCTTTATATCTGCGTGGCTTGCACAATGCATCCCCCCCCACATGCACAATTAATGCCAGGCATCTGTTAGGCTTTCGCTGTGCATCCCGCTAGGCTTCCGCTGTGCATCCGCTTCATCCGCTGTGCATCCGCTGTGCATCCGCTTCATCCATTCCGTGGCCGCTTTGCTGAGGGCCCCCGATATAGCCCTGCGGATGTGCCATCTGCTCATCCGCTAGGCTTCCGTTCCGCATCCGCTTTTCCATCCGCCTGCGTTCTCCCCCCGTCCGTGTTATCCGCTCCAGTTATGCAAAATTTTTGCCCCTTGTTGAGAGCGGATAACAACGGATAGGAACATTTTGCTCATCCTGTGTGTCCGTTTTGGCCATCGTTGGGCAGTTGTACAGGGCCTTAATGCTTGTAGTCAAAGAAAAGAGTAAAGTTACTCCTGCAAACAGACTAAATGGGTTTAAGACCAAAGAACCTTTAGAGGTTGTATTTGCTGACATAATTTGGTCCTAGAAGAAACCAAGTTAGGAGGGTGCTGTTATATTTTGAGTATTATGGACCATTACTCAAGATACGTTTCTGCTATCTTATAAAAAACAAAACAGAAACATTCCAACATTCTTTTATTGGCTAAGGTTTGCTGAGAGAAAAAATGCAAAAGTAAAGTAATTACTTTAGTAACTGATAATGGGGACTGGAATTTGTTCACAAAATATTCCAAAAATGATTATAAATTGGCTGGTGTGGAGCATAAACGTTCTGCACCTCAGACCACAACATAATTCGTTTATAGAACAAAGAGGGCAAAACATTACAAGCCGGGTCGCACTATGTTATCTGACTCAGTTTACTCTGAAACATAACGTGGGGTGAACCTTAAAGTGTAGTAACCATGTTTTTAAATAATGTAGTAAATACAGCCAACTGGAGAATTGCCATTCCACTCGTTGGCATGGCAGAAAACCAAATTTAAGTTACCTACACACATTTGCGAGCTCCAGGATGGGTGCATATTCCCTCACAAGTAAGACTGAGAGGGCAACATAGACTAAGAAGTTATTTTTTGTGGGTTATGAGGCCAACCACAGATCATTTAGATTTTGGGATCAAGGCACAGCTCAGTTTATGTAGTGCTAGTGCAAAATTTCCTTGAGCCACGTTGGTGGGAATAAATACTAGAACCTGGAATCCAAGCAATGCATATATTAATTGACAACCAACATAGTCCCTAAAGATAAAATCAGTACACCCCAAATAGCCATTAAGAGAGGTAAGAGGAAGAACAGGAGGAAGTAGTAGAAGCAAGCACAGGAAGAAAATAGAAGAACAGGAGGGGAGATGGCACAGGAAACTCCACCACGCAAGCCCGCATTAGCCAAGAACGTTCAAACCGCGAGTAACAACGGCCACCTGATAGATATCAGGCTAGTGTTGTATGGCCAAGTGAATACAGTTCCAAGTATTATAATGAATTAAAACTGTATCCTGCTAAGGATCAGCTGCTTGGCAGAAAGCAATGGATAAGGAACTAGAATCATTAAAAAAACTGGATGCTATACAAAAAATGTTACCACCAGCGTAAACATGCCATTGGATGTAAATGGATTTCTAAAACTGAAGACAGATGTGATAGGACCTTTACCCATAAAGCCAGGTTAGTAGTTCAAGGGTTCAATCAGACAGCAAATGACTATGATGAGGTGTTTGCACCAGTCTGAAGGCATTAAGGGCAGCATTAGTGTGGGCAGTCTAGGAGAAATATATTGTAAATTCATTTTGGATTGTAGAGACAGCATATCTGCATGCACCGTTGCAACACACTATATATTTAAAGAAACCATGGGTCTCAAAAATGATGATACTGATAATGATTGCTGGAAATTGAAAAAGAGTCTTTATGTTAAAAGCAATCAGGATATGAGTGGAACCAACGTATAGTTAAAGAATTTAACTAAAATAGGGTTTGTAGCTGGCATGGCTGATCCATGTTTGTTTAAAAGAGAAAATAATGCGTATGATTTTCATATTACTATTATTACTGATGACATAGCATTAATTCACCAAACTGAACAAGAAGCTACTGAGATAATTTCACTGCTGGAAAATAAATTTAAGATAAACAGTTAGGAGAAATCAAAACAATATCTTGTTTGAAGATAGATAGAACAGGGGAGATCAAGATCTCACAGGCAGATAAAATTAACCATTACCTAAAAAGTTATAAAATGGAACTTTGTAAGCCGGCTAAAACACCAATGAGCCAGGAATTTAGTCATAGTGATGTTCAAAGTCCTGTTTTGATAAGAACATTTATCAGTCCTTGATTGGTAGTTTATCTTATCTCAGTAATTGGTCAAGGCCAGATATTGCATACAGTGTTTAATCAATTAGCAGAGATTTAATGCTGAGCCCCACTGAAAGGCATTGGCAAGCTGCTAAACGATGTGTTAAGATATCTGAAAACAGACAATGCATTATGTAATTTATTTGGATTGGAGCCAAAAGATGAACTGAATTTGACTGCATATGCTGATGCAAGTTTTGCTACAGACATAAATACATGAAAATTCTTGTAATACCCTAACCTGATTTGCTGAAACAAACTACACTGTGATTGGCCGAGATGCACAACAGTGATTAGTTGGTAAGGAATCTCCCCTAATTGGATGAACCGATCGCGGGAGATTCATAAAGTTGTCATTGGTTAAGAGCCACCGGCTAGCTCTATAAAAAGAGCTGCCGCGGCTCGCTAAAGGCTACACAGATCTATAGCTTGAATAAAGAGCTGAAGTTACGCTGGTCTCCTGTCTCCTGATTTCCCACGCTTCTACACTTTCTGTTATAATATTTTGCATGAAAGACTTCTGAATGAAGGAAAGGAGAAAGAAACTCAAGTTTCTGCTCCATTGTTTCTCTCATTTTGTGAAGATGTTGTCAGTCCCTGTGCTTTTATCTGCTACTACCAGAGAGGTATTTGAGCCAGTGTTGGGATTAAATGTTTTTTACTTCCGGTTCTGTGGGCATGGCTTGGTAGGCATGGTGTGGTGGGCATGGCAGGGGAAGGATACTGTAAAATCTCCATTCCCATTCCACTCCAGGGGAAGGTTACTGTAAAATCCCCATTCTCTTCCCACCCCATTAACCTGTTTTACAACTCAGTTCTCCTGTGCAGGGCAACAAAAGAAGACCCAGCTGGGACTTGGGAGGCAGAGAATAGATGGGGCAGGGCCAGTCTACCAGTTCTCTGAACTACTCAAAATTTCTGCTACCAGTTCTCCAGAACTGATCAGAACCTGCTGAATAACATCTCTGATTTGAGCCATCCATCCTGTTTTTTTCCTCATATTTTTGTTTGTTTGTTGTATAAACAGAAAAGAAGAAGAGATAGGAAAATATCAAGGAGTAATCTATAGTAAAACTTAAATATTTTGTTATCACTTAGTTCATTTTTCAGATTAGGAATCATGCCTCAACAGATAATATTATCCATTCTGGCATGTAAGAAGTCCTTTAGTTGTGCTTCCAATCATCCCTCTCTGTTGTATTAACAGAGAGCCACACCTGTTAAACTTTTACTGTCATGCAATGGTAGAGACAACAATTAATACTAGAAGCACAGTGTCAGATGGTAACCTTGGCATCAGATTACATTGCATATTAATGGAAGAATTTATTACCATATACTCTCAGCCAGCTGTTAGGCAATCAGAGAACTTTGCTGAGTTTTTTGGTTTTGTTTTTTTTTCTTTTTAATCCCTTGACAGGGTAGTTTTCCATTCACAATATACTCATATAATATTAAATACCAATATATCTGAATGCCTTGCTTACTAGGCCTACAGGTGGTTCTTTTTCTGCTAAAAATGTGGAAAGACCTGATTTAAAAAAATTCTGAATCTAGTAGAGAGGGAAAATAATACTTAGTTTTATATCTGGTCAAGTATTTAAAATGGCATATATACTTTCAATCAATTGATCAGTTAAGACATAATTCCAAGTGCTATTTCAGCTTTTTAAAATTTTTATTGTACTGTATTATTATTATTATTATTTTGCAAAATACATACCAACCACCAGAAGTTACTTTAGAGGTTGATGGTGGTATAAAAACAAACAAATCAATCCATGAAATGAAGACTAACACTCAGATTTTCTTAAAAGTCTTTACATTTTGGAAGAATGAATTGGGCATTGAATTTGATAGCTGTCATTTGAATTCTTTCTGGTATATAATTCTGTTTAATTCTTGTATGGAACAGGGATTTGACCATGAAGAATTGAATAAGAAGAAAATTTGTTGGCATTGCAGTCTGCTAAAATTGCCCAATGTCAACTGCTGCCTTTCTAGATTAGGTTGCCAAAGGATGTAAACAAATTGGTATACAACTAAGGTGATGATGCAAAGTAGTAGGGCATTGGCTTGAATTAATGTTTTATAAGAAATGAGAAAATTATCCAGTAATCCCTCATGATAAATTTTGTAGTTGATTTATCATCTGTGTTTTATTGTACATCTCTGGATGGATGAGGCTTAAGAAACTGTAGAACTGTTTCAGTTCTTATTGTTAACTGGTAGGTTTGTTATTGAGAAATATCAGAAAACAAAGTATCTTTCATTGAATCAATGATGCTTCAAAGGGATTCAACTTTTTTTACTACTGGTTCTGTGGGTGTGTCTTGGTGGCTTTGGCAGGGGAAGGATACTATAAAATCTCCAGTCAGAGGTGCTATTTGCCAGTTCTCCGAACTACTCAAATTTTCTGCTACCAGTTCTCCAGAACTGATTGGAACCTGCTGAATACCACCTCTGCTTCAAAGGTGGGCAATTGCTTTGGGCAGAAAATTAAAGCAACAAGAAATCTTTGGAAAAATATTACAATGAAGGATAAATTCAGTCAGATGTTTATTAGCTATTTTACTAATTCTTTTTCCTAATTCTTTTTGTCTATACAAATGTCATTTTGGAGAGAAATGCTGGGCATGATTGGCTTACAGTGTTTCTATTTTTCATTAATTTTTAAAGACTACATATTTACACAGGCATATAAGTCAGTTTTTGACTCCTGATGACTGCCTGCACTAATCCCTGCATTTTTTTTTGGGGGGGGGGGAGGATTTTTGTAAGTAGTTTGACATTGCATCTTCCTAGGGCTGAGAGAAGGTGTCTGGCCCAAGGTCATCCAGCTGGTTTGTGCCTAACACAGGACTAGAACTCAGTCTTAACCACTATACTGAATTGGCTCACTGTGCATATATACACATGGTTGTTTTAATTTTTCAAAATATATATTTTATTAAAGATTAAAATTTGGAAAAATAAACACTACGAATTACAGAAAAAAAAACCAAAAAGTGCTGAAAAGAAAAAAACTAGAAGGAGAAAAAGAAGAAAAATATGAAGAAATAACTTCCCACTTCATCACAATAAATACAAACAATTTTGGAAATGTACCCACATCTCTTAAAATACAACAAATGCTCTTTGTTTCCCAAAATCTATCTTTTAACTATGAACCAAATCCTAAAATCTCATTATTCATTCTCAGTCAGCAAAGTTCCATGAACCTCCATTCATTGACATCAAGCTGCCCCCCCCCAGGCCCTCAATGAAATTGAGTTTGACACCCCTGCTTTAAATCTTACAATATAACCTCAGAAGTGTTCCTTATCAGGGATGTGTCCTGGGCATAGTTTAAAAACAAAAACTGCAATTGAAGTTTTGAACAACATGGGTGGAGCAACCATCTTAGCTTTTTTGACCACACTTTGCAGATATTCTGGTTGTCAGGAAAATGTAAAGAAATGACCCTACCCTATTCAAATGCTATAATACAATGTTTTAAGAACACTGCTAACTGCATGCTTTAACTTTTGTAAATTTCACATTCATCTTCGGAGTTGCAGAGTAAATGGATCTATTATCATTTCCAAGCCAGATGTTTTAGTTTATTGAGCCTGTTTGATCCCTGCACCTGTTTAAGGCCAGCAGTTGTTGGATTAGCATAAGGGCTGTTTTTTAAAAAAATTAACTGGACAACTGTTCCTGAGTAAGAGAGGGGTGTGAAAATAAGCAGCCTTTTTGGTATAAAGACTTGCCTGTTCGTGACACAAGACAGGACACATCATTGACAGTGCAAAACAGCCATGGAAATGTTAACTCTCTATGCTCAACTGCTGGAATCTGTCTTACAAAAGAACAATCACAGAGGTTGCCAAAGAATGGAAGAAAAAGTGGTGGCAGTGATGGGGGCAGGAGGAGACATGTTATCCCCATCCATCTGTGAGACAGCCGTGCAGTTAATCGGAATAATGAATTGTTTCTGGTGGATTATGACGATTAGGATAGGAAGAATTGGCTCCTGGCCCCTCTAGAGAAATTCATCATGTATCTTAAAGAGAAGCAATTACTTTTCAGCAGCGATCCGATTAAAGTAAAGCCCTTATGCACAGAGCAACTTTTAAAAAACAAATTCACCAGATCTACGGACTTACTGACATTCTTGTTAATCATGGATTTCACTGAAAGCCAATTCTGTCCTGCATGATTTGCCAGCCAGAACCTGGGGAGAATCTTTGGGGTTCCCTTAGTGATCACTCCAGCAGAGTTTCATTACCTATATTAGGGATCCTCAACCTGCAGATTTTTCCCACTGCTAAATGGCCTTGAGCCATTTAGAACTGGGCCTCAGAAGTGGTGGGTGAGCATGCGTAGGCATCTCCTCTTGTGCAAATGGACATGTGCCCACTGCTCACAGAG
This sequence comes from Laticauda laticaudata, assembly GCA_004320025.1. Classification (NCBI taxonomy): domain Eukaryota; kingdom Metazoa; phylum Chordata; class Lepidosauria; order Squamata; family Elapidae; genus Laticauda; species Laticauda laticaudata. The sequence goes on from BHFT01057105.1 coordinate 12,360, forward strand.
AACCATCCCTTTCCCCTTCCCCGCCAATCCACAAAGCTGGAAAGGTTAGGGAACTCTGAGCTATGTAATACCTGATCAAACCATGAATGGTTGTCCTCTCCCCTCTTTGGAAGAGCCTTAAGAAAGTTCAAAACATTCTCAAAGATCCATCTCATCCTGGGAACCCTTTTCTTGAATTATTACCATCTGGCAGACAGTACAGAATAATAAAACCAAGGACAAATAGGCTGAAAAACAGCTTCTATCCCAGGGCAATAACTCTTTTAAATTCTGCTGTATAGTGCAGTGTTGGTGCGGTGTTGGGGGTTTCCGATTCAATGTGCGAAGGGTGAAGGATGTGTGTTTATTTTCATGGTCATGGTCATGATGTGCACTGAAGATGGTGTTTGATTTCATTGTATGAGGTGCAATGAAAATAAAATAAACTCAACTCAACTATACTAATGAGATAAAGATGGGTTGAAAAATATATGACTGCTTATGCTCAGTCAGCTAATTTGGTATTAATTCCAGGTAGCTTGAAATCTTTTTTTTCCTCCTTTGAGTTTGTGTTGACTCCAAATTTCCATGACAAGATTTTTCAGAAGTAGTTTTGCTATTGTTTCCTTCTGGGATTGAGAGAGAGTGACCATCCAAAGTCACCCAGATGGCCTTGTGCCAATGATGGAACTAGAGTTTAGGATCTCACAGCTTCTAATCCAATGCCTTAACCACTACATCAAACTATCTTTCAGCAAAACAAAACAAAACAAAAAACAAAACAAAACACCAGCCATTAACAGCCATATATTCTCTTCATCCAAAAAGGTCTTTTTTAATCAACACTTCCAAGATAAATATTTGAATTTAACATATCGGTGCATATATAAGGGATGTACAGTATATGAGTAAAATTTTATAATATAGGTGAAAACCTCAAATATAAAATGGTTTGTTTAAAATGTTTAGTAGTTTAACTATCGTCCAGAGATTAAGTTGGAAAACATCTGAAATTTCAAGTGAAGTTCTATGTATATGCTTCAATTTTCTTTAAAGCATAGGTAATTAAGAGCTATCAGTAGATAAAAGAGAAAGCTAATCTTACTTCCTTCTCAAATACTTTAGCCTTTCTTCTCCCCCCCCCACCCCCCAAGAGTGAAAGATGCACTGATAGTTGTCATTTTGTTGCTCCTTCATGGAGGGTGCACAGATGACATTCAAAAACTATCTTTCTCTTTTGGTTAGGATTTAGTTTGACATCTCTCCAGTGGAGTTACAGAATGGCCTTGTAAGTCATGAAGAGCAATTGACACCTGGAGGCGGAAATCTTTCAAGCTTTTGCCTTCCTTGGTTTTTGTGCCTTCTAATCCTCTAGTCAAAGAAGTAGGTGGGCTCCATACAAATAAATAGCCTGAAACAAAAATGCTTATTTCAGGAAGAATGCAGAAAAAGAAAGATCTTTAATGCACTCCTGTTGGTGGCTTAACTTTCACCCACATTTGAGATATTCCCTGCTTCACTGACATTTTCCACACAATGGATTTAAACACAAGGAAATGTGGGTTGTAAATTGTGGTTTATTAATATGTAGTATTGTATAAGCAGTTTTTATCAGGGAGCAAATATTATCCGGACAGCAAGTTGTAACTGAAGTCAAACTCTGAGATAAACAGTGGGATTAAAACCATTCATTGTTTAGGCTTGGGGTATAAGATTGTCAAAAGGTGGGTATGATTGTTGCAAGCAGATGTTTTAAAACACTGGTCAGATAGGTATATTCTGTCCTGGGAATCTGATTCCAGGATTAACTGGCATTTCCTGTAAAAGTGTACCCTTGGTAGCAAATCCAGATTTATGGCTGAATAAGGTGTGAAACAAGTTAGGAACAGATGCCTCTGCCCACTCCCCACCAATTTAAATTAATTGAAATTGTTCTGGACCATATAGTCAGCAATTATTCCTAATACGTGGCATTTGATGCCTATCTCCCTACCCCCCAAACATTTTTTGTAGCATGTCAAAAACACAAGACTGTTTTTGAAATTATTTCTGGCTTAGGAGGACTTGAAATTTACTGAAAAATTTCAACTGTAATGCTTTTTTAAAAAGAAAAAACTATGGCAAGGAACTCTAATTTTTTAAAAATATGAATAAAGGGAAGGGTTATCTGCCTTGAAATAATTATAACACATGCACTTATTTCCAGTATATGATGATTAGTTTTGATTATAAATTAAACTTCTGGTAAATTAGTAAATGTTACTATTTTCCCCTTATTTGGGGGAATTTTATACTGCTCTTCTTGCCACCTTTGCTCACTTATTTATATTTATTTAAGCCTCATCATCTTCCATTATTGGCCCAAAATGTTGGAGGGAGGGAATCTTTCAAAGATTCAGAGTTATTCCAATATATGCATAACTGACAGCTATATGACCTTGTCTGGGTGAGAGAATTTCCCATTATGAAGACTTGTTTGGGGACAAATAATTCCCTACCTTTTTCTTATGGTTATGAAATGTATATTAAATACAGCACATAAACTGAAACAACTTGATGATCCTGAAGGGGAAGGAGACAGATAACAGACAATCTGTAAACCAATTCATTGCTTCACAAAGGACCCTGTCTGCATATTGGAAAAAAATCTTCCATTCACTTCAATGAAAGTACCTACTTCAGAGGAAGGAGTTTCTTCTCTTCTCTTCTCTTCTCTTCTCTTCTCTTCTCTTCTCTTCTCTTCTCTTCTCTTCTCTTCTCTTGTCTTCTCTTCTCTTCTCCTCTCCTCTCCCCTCCCCCTCTTTCTTTCTTTCTTTCTTTCTTTCTTTCTTTCTTTCTTTCTTTCTTTCTTTCTTTCTTTCTTTCTTTCTTTCCCTTCCTTCCTTCCTTCTTCCTTCCCCTGCCCTCCCCTGTCCTCCTCTCTCTCTCTCTCTCTCTCTCTCTGTCTTTCTTTCTACATTTATATGGCTGCCCATCTTGCACTGCTGACTCTGGGTGACTTGCAAGATTAAAAATCCACACTAGAAAAACCATAAAAATCCCACCATGTCAGCAGCAACATACTCAAACCAACCACTTGATCAGTTCCATCTCCATTTGTGGTCTCAGGGCCTTTTGGGAAAAAAAACAACAAGGTGGGGGCTAATCATATCTCATGGGGATTTATGTTCCATAGGAAAGGACTTCACCACTGAGAAGCCTCTTTTTCATGGTACCACGAAGTATACATCCCTAACAGATGGAACATAACTTTCTAATGGACATAACAGTGTGGGTAAAGATAAATCTTACTTTGTTGCCTGTTGTGACTCCAACAAGGCAATCTAAATGCACTGCTGCATACATTTTTAATAAAAAGCATGCCAAATATTTGCCCCTTTCAGATGAATGACAGCCACATTTCTGGATGAGAACAATAACGAATATGCTTACACAGTGAATACTAGCCTAGCTGAAATGCTTTGTTTAAGGAACTTAACAAATTTTGTAATATTAATACATCCTGTAGAGCAATGCTATTCCAAAATATAAGGAATGCATTTCTAAACTGAAAGACTGATGAGCTCTAGATATATATTTATTCATGGTAGTTTGAACCATCATTATGGATTATTTGTAGAGTTAAAACAAACTCTAAATTTGAAGCAGTCCTCCAGAGAGACTGCAATACCTAGAAACTGTGTGAAGGAGAGGCCCCTGACTGCTGGTTATGAAACTGTCTTCCTCCAGCAGCTGGTTTTTAAAACCAGATGTCAGAAACAGAACAGTGTTTCAGTCCATAGATTTTTCTTGTTGGATTGGGCGCGAACACATGTGATATGAAATGCTGGGAAAGAATTCTTGCACAGCTTTCTCAAAATGGATTGGATTCATATCGGAAGGTATTAGAAAAATATGTCAACTTGTTTGCTCTTTATAAACCAGCTTGAGACTTTCAGCTGAACATTATATAAGGAATTTACAGTCCTCATTCTTAATTTTCCCAGTAGAAGGCTCATTCCCACCAAGGGAGTTCAGTTCAATTCTGCTTAGTTCCTGTGAACCTTTTGTTACTTTTGTTGTTTGCAGAAGTGTCGTGTTGGGTTTGATGTAAGCATTGCTTGCCTCTTCCAAGTAACACAAATACCTGTACCTCTCCTTTCTTGTAGGAGAAATGTAGAAGTATTTTTAGTGTGGAAGGGGGTAAAGTGCGAATAAGCACTGAGGGAAAGAGTCAATAGGAATAGGTGAACAAATCATGGGAACTGGTTGTGGCTTAATGCTGGTAAAGTCTCTCTTCCATCTAACTCTTCCTTCTCTTCCTTACTATTGTTTATAAAGTATTGTTTCCTTTTTTGTATTAATTGGTTGAATTACAATTTCACTATAATAATTTGTATTCCTTAATATTGTTGGAAGAATTATCCTTCTGGGTTCAGTTCCAAGTGGGGAAAAAGACACTGGAAACATAGAGGCTGTTTGGAAAGATGGTTTAATGGTGAACAGGACCACATGGCTTGGAGCTCCAAAGTGAAAAGGATGATCACATGTTTCAAAGTGAAAAGAGAAAAAAAGGGAAGGGCCAAGATGCTGAGAGACCCTTAAACTCTCTGTTGGGCCCCACCTTAGTGTTTCCTGTTCCTGTGTAAGATATGTATGTCAGACTCCCGGGGCGAGGGTCTTAACTAACTTTGTAGGCTTTGTTTGGACCACCTGAGTATTGGCTGATACTATCTTCCCAGGCCAGGTGGTGAGATGGGTAGATGAGTCAACAACAAACAAAAAAATCTCCACACCACAAGCCAGGAAAACACCAGGGCACAAACAGATCCCCCCTGATACCTCCCCAATACACTCCAAACAGGCACCCAGATGAAACCTAGCTTCCTAATAAATGATAGCCATCCATTTACTCGAAGCTAAGCTGCACTAAAAGCCTCCAATACAGGAACACAACGCTGCCAGCCAATCAAGACAAAAAAAGCCACAAAACAGACAGAAGATATGAGAAACACCAATCAAGCAAAACACAGCAAACTCCAAGACCAATAAACACAGACCAAGACTCCCAACCAATCAGGATGAAGAAAAAAACCTTCTGGCACAGCAGTAGGCCAGCACCAAATTTAAAACAGAAACGGCTGTGAAAGCCTGACTCACAGACAAACACAATACAGAAGCCTGATGATGGCAGATGAGATTCTGCCTACAACTTTAAAAGCATAACTATAATGATGTGGAAAAATACCCGAACAAAGCTGAATACCGTGTGTGTCTGTGTGTATAAGTATTGCCTACATTAGGTTGCAAAAAGAAGTAAATTCTCAATACTTTCTGACTATTTTGACAAATGGAAGTATAAATAGACCATCTTCAGAATCTTTTAAAACATCGGACTGTAGAAAAGTCTTTTACACATGTTCTGATTTAAATGAAATATATCTGTCTTGGGAGTGAATTCTACAAAGTAGTACCTCAGAGTACTACTCTGTACTACTCAGATGTACTACAATACATCTCAGAGTACATTTTATAATCTCTCAGCAAAGAGGATATAGTTATATAATTCTTTCCTGTTCAACAGCACACGTGAACATTTCCAATTTCATGGAACTCACTTAGTAATAACATAATTTGGAATTGTACAGAATAGAGTCCTTCTTTCATGTAAATCGAATATTGCAGATGAAGATCTGTAGACGAGTTGCTAATTTTTTGTGTTTTCTTTTCACCAGTGCACATTTGAAGGCTGTGGCAAACGCTTTTCACTGGACTTCAATTTACGCACACATGTGCGAATTCATACTGGAGATAGGCCCTATGTGTGCCCTTTTGATGGCTGTAATAAGAAGTTTGCTCAGTCAACTAATCTGAAATCTCATATCTTAACACATGCTAAGGCCAAAAACAACCAGTGAAACTGCAAGAACAAAGCTCTTGAACTCAAAACTTATTTTACCTTACAGGAGAATGGTTGAAAATAAATAAGCTTTCCCCTTTGTATATTGTTTCTAGGAAAGAATTTTAAAAAACACATAAAAAATGAACCTTACATGCCTATGGGACTTGTTTTTGATAAAGTAGCAAAATAAACTTTAAGGCAGCATTGCTCCAATGCTCCATTTTGCTCTGTAATTTGGTTTCAAGAGCATGGTGTTTTTGTAAAGTGTGATCCTACCTGGAAGAGACAGACAATTCATGGAATTGCATCAAAGACAGTTCTTTCTACAAACAGTGCTAAAATTGGACTTTTCACATTGTTATAAATATGATGCTCACCTGTTGCTTACAATTTTTTAATTTTGTATTTTCACAAGTGTGCATATTGTACACTTTTTGGGGATATGCTTAGTAATGCTATGTGTGATTTTTTTCTGGAGGTTGATAACTTTGCTTGCAGTAGATTTTCTTTAAAAGAATGGGCAGTTACATGCATACTTCAAAAGTATTTTCCTGTAAAAATTAAAAAAAGTTATATAGGTTTTGTTTGCTATCTTAAATTTTTTTTGGTTGTATTCTTTGATGTTAACACATTTTGTATAATTGTATCGTATAGCTGTAATGAAATCATGTAGTAACAAATATTAGATGTGATTTAATAGTGTTAATCAACTTAAACCCATTTTAGTCTCTTTTTTTTTGGGAAAAATACTGCCAGATGCTGATGTTCCGTGTACTTTCTCTTTGCCTGTTCAGTTAAGGAAAGTGGTGCTCGGTTGTAGAATGTATTGTACAGGCACTGACCTTTTAACAACACCTGATATGTACATCCCGTGTAATAGAGTGGGCAACAATAAAACAGTGGTCCTGAAGAATATGGCAGAAAATTATCTGTAAGCACAGCCTATTTTCTTCTGTTGTCCAAAACAAATTATAGTTCTTTAACCTCCCAGAAATTAGAAGACAAATAAAACTCAAGTTACCTTTACTTGTTTTTGCATTCAATTAGATTTTTTTATTTTAAAAAATGTAAGTGTGCTTGTCTTCTGCGTAGCATTTCATTAAATGAGTATGGAGTTCTGGTTTATCCAGATAATAATGGGTTTTCCTGAAGTAAAATTTCAAGTTTTATTGGATTCCTTCCAGGATTATGTAAGCAAACATTTATTGTGGGATTTCCCATTCCTTTTAGTCTACTTTCAACCTCTCAGATAATGCTCCGCAGGGTCTCCACCTTCAAAAACAGATCTTGCAAGAGAAAAAACAGATCATTATTTCTTAGCAGATATTGTGGAATATACCCATATTCCCTGCAATCAGTGAATGGTGGGACAGAGTAATTCATGGCATGCTGTTACTTCAAGGTAAGATGATGTCAGTTGAATCAATTGTATGGTATGCACTGGGCTTGTGAATTCTAACAATATCAATGTAAATGAGAGATCTCAGATGAAAGCTTAGCATTAGAATATTTTGGATTGAATTACAGTAAAATAGTTTTTCTATGCAGGGCATGTCTATTGTTAAAACACCAAATTTATAAGCTAACTGAGCTTCTGGGTTAAGGAAATACATTCTTCACATTAAAAAAACTTGTTTTGGATAATTTTCATTGTGTCCACAATTCCTTTTGTCCACAATTCTGGCACCATTACTGCTTTTAATTCTGGCACTGTTACTGCTTTTTTAATGGAAAGGATATAGTCTTCAAATGGACATCTCTTCTAATTAATACTATTACACAATTGGATCAGGTCAAATGGTTGTACTGATATTGCACAAACAAGAATAGAGATGAAGTATGTCAAAACTAAGACATCAATTATGGGTTCAATCTAAAATGCCAAAGTTGTGTCCAGTGCAAACAAACCCCCCTAATTTTAGAACTTGCATTTCCTGTATGGCAGAGATCCCCAACTCCTGAGCCACAGCCCACTGGTGGATCTTGAACCATTTGGAGCCAGGCCATGGAAGTGATGGGAGGTTGTGGAACTCTGCTGGATGTTATGATTAAATGCTAATTTTATTGAAAAATGGATTCTGAATATAATAGATTGTTCTTAAGGAAGATTAGGAAGTAGAAAGTAACTATTTTATGTCTTGGTATAATTCTTTAGTAGTTCTCAAACAGATCTATTTTATAACTAGACTTTTTTATACAGGATTCTGAGAATTTCCTAAATTTCCAAAGATGAGGATAATTTTGGAAGCTTACTAACTTCTAGCTAGAAGGCAAAACTTAAGATGACACCTTGTCCCATTAGGGAATAGTCTGTAGAAGAAGATGTTCCCTGTTTGCTCTATTTTGGGACCTGAGATGCTCTGAAACAGCTCTTGTGAGCTGACTGGCATGCCAACCAGGCCACAGCCAAGTGAGTTTCAGGAGTGAGTTGGAGAAGCCCCCAGAAGATGAGTAAAGTCCATTTGGCCAATGGGAAAATAAGGATAATCAAGTATATGTCTGGTTCCAAAACAAGAGGAGAATGCACTAGAGGTGAGCAAATAGCAGTAATCAAGACACTGATTTTGTAGCACATGAATAGAAGATTTAAAGACTCCTCTAAGAAAGAGTACGAAGAATAATGAGGCAGCCAGGAAGCTGAGGTCAGCTAGGGAAGTGTCTGCTTCCAGAACAGGAGGCAAAACAACATGTCTTCTTCACTCCCTAATACTGTGTTTCCCTGAATATAAGACCTACTCTGAAAATAAGCCCTAGTCTGATTTTTTTAAGTGTGTCCAATATAAGTCCTACATTGAAAATAAGTCCTAGTGAAGATCATCATCGGCCCAGGGGCATGGCCAGCACTGAAGGCAGTGAGGGAGCGAGAGCTGACTGTCCAGCCAAAGCCTGCACAGTGCAAGGTGAATTGATCACCTAGTCCAAGCAGGCAATCCAGACATTGCAGGAAAACAGAGTTGGTGGGTCAGAGCAGGTGGTCAGCCATGGAAGGCTTGTCTTCATGTGCAGGCACGGGGGAGGGGGGGAGAAGTAGGTGATCTGGATGCTCTGCACAGACTGCAGGCAAGCTGAGAGACATGAAGATAAGCCTCCCATGGCTGCTAACTCTTGTCTCACCAACGACTTGCCTTCGGGCCTCTCAGCACTTCCGGATTGCATGCCTTCCCCGCCCCTGCACCTCTGCCGCCGTCTGGTGCTTGGACAGGTAATTAACTCAACCTGTGCTGCATAGGCTTTGCAACCCCAGAATGCTCCATTCAAAGGGTTAGACTGCAGCTGCTGCCAGACAACATTGCCCTCCCCACCTCACATTCTTCCTGTGCATGCTCCAGGAGGGTGGGGCGCCAAGCCTGGCTGGTCACTTTGAAATTGTATTTCTCCCAAAATAAGCTCTACTGCTTTTTTTTAGAGCCCCCCCTCCCCCCAAAATAAGACTGGATCTGGGTCTTATTTTGGGGAAAACAAGGTACCTGAAGTAATCAGAGATGCGAGAAGTTCTGCAGACTAGCGGTTAGGAAGAATAAGGCAGTATCACCCAGCCTTCCTTTTCCCAAAGGGCAAATCCACTGGATTAATCCCCAAAACACAATGGATATGAAAGGACACCCCTAAGGAAAGCATAAAGGTGTGTGAGATGGCCTCGTGATGCTCAAGGCCTTGGTGGATCCTACATTCATAAGGCTAAACTTTAAGAAATTGATATGGCTACTGTACACAAGAATTACGACTTTGGGCTTCTGCGATGGCACCCTCTCCTGTTTCAAGACCATAGCCTATCTAGAAGATCCCACTTGTACTTATATTGTGTTATTGTGGAGGAAGGAGCAGCAGAACCTTGGCTGGAGTTCAAAATACAGCAGAGGACAAGGTTCCGTATGACTGTAATTTTGTCACTTGTATCCTTATGATTTACATAAAAGTGTTGTACCTTATGATTTTTGAAGAATGTATTTTTTATGTACACCAACAGCATTTGCACCAAGACAAAATTCCTTGTGTGTCCAGTCACACTTGGCCAATAAAGAATTCTATTCTATTCTAAAAAGAAGAGCAAAAGGAAGTACAAGTAAGCTTAAAGATACTGTCAGACCAGGTGAGAAAGTACAAATTCTGTCTAAACTTTGGGGGATAATGACTCATTCGACATTAAGAGACCTATGTGTTTTCCACCAGGAAAGAAGGTTTTAGATCTTTTCATGCCCTTGGTTATTTTCCAAATTCCACTTTGCAGGAGGAGAATATGCTTCAAACTCCTGGTTGGGAATTCTACCCCACCTAGTGAATGCGCTTAGGTTGAGCTAAATGAATTCAGAATGATCAGAATACTTACATTAGGTGACAAAGGGCCAATAATTGTTAATCTTACAATGCAGGAATCAGGCAATACAAATGTTCCAATACACAACTAGATGCGTAGCACCAAGAAGAGGCAGCACTCTTCCTGCTTCACAGCATTCTTCTCAAGGGAGATGGTTATGTCAATAGGTTTTTGCTGTAGGAAATAAATATGTAGGGTGGCTTCCAGGGCAGAACCATATATATAAAACAAAATAGATAACTCTATCCTCTCACATGTATTTTCACATGGAAGTATGACACTGATCTTTCCTGGGAATACTGCCTTTTGTATGTCCCTTTCGTGTTATCTACTTTATTTCTGGTGTTCTGGTGACAGAACATAAGTGGATCTTACTAAAGTATCTCCAATCAGCAGAAGTTGAAACGAACAATTCCATTCTAGGAGAAGATTATGAAGTCAAGGATTGTGGTGCAAGTTACTTTACTACGTCATGCTAAATTTATATATTGTTCTTCCATTTCCATACAGCTTAGTTTCAATTTTGGTTGTTACAGTGAAATATATACTAAAGGAAGAGCTAACCCACAATCCCCTAAAGTCAGTACTTGAGACTGGAGGAAGTTTTCTCTATAGAACAAGAAGAAATCTTAGCTAGAGGAAAGTTAATTTGTTTCCTGTTGGTGGCCAGAAAAATACTTCCCAGTAAGTCTAAATGCTGTCTTGTCAAATCCGAATGAGTACTTTAAGCACTGCATAGTAGAGCCAAATTATAATTTAATCCTCTCCATTACTTGCTCCTTTCATAGAATGCCAAATGCTATAGCACATTAAGTTTTAATTAATAAAAGACAATAAAACTAAGGTAAGAAAAACTGCAAGATAAGGAAGAAAAACTTTTCATCCTCATCACAAGTATAAGGCTAGTCTAGTCTAGTGAAGAGAAGGACCAGGGGAGACATGATAGCAGTCTTCCAATATTTGAGGGGCTGACACAGGGAGGAAGGGGTCAAGCTATTTTCTAAAGCTCCTATAGGTCAGACAAGGAATAATGGATGGAAACTGAACAAGGAGAGATTTAAGCTGGAAATAAGGAGAAACTTTCTGACAGTGAGAACAATCAACCCATGGAACAACTTGCCCTCGAAAGTTGTGGTAGTGCCATCACTTGAGACTTTCAAGAAGAGACTGAACTGCCATTTGTCAGAAATGGTATAGGATCTCCCACTTGGCGGGTAGTTGGACCAGATGACCTACAAGGTCCCTTCCAACTCTGATTATCTGTTATCTTTTATAAACAATTTCACTAGCTTTGCATAAGCTCTTAATAGATATAAAGCTCTTCATCCCACAATTAATCTCTTAACTGAAGGCACGTTTGACAATGACAAACAGGGATATTTTATCCTATAATGAAAATGAGCTCACAAAAATTCCTTACTTTAAATGAAAGGCCAGTTTGATAGAAACCCAATTTAACTGATCTCAGATTTGGGTACATAAAGTAATGGTAGAGAAAAAGATTTAAAGACCATGAAAACGAAACAAATCTAATGCACATTTTTGCTGTCCAGATGTCAGCAAATACTATAGCAAAACAAAAACCAGCCAATGTTCCATTTTAACCCTGATCATAAACCAATTTTGGGTTCTTTCTTTTTATGACAATCTTTATGACAATCTTTTTATGACAAGCTCTTTGATCCAAATGATCCTTTTTCAAATTTCTTCAGAATTTTAACAACTTTTATGAATCCAACAAGAACTATTCCACTTGTTCTCTGGGATTGTCATGTTTGTTTTCTTAATTTTTAAAGCCTCGTCCAAATCTTTTTAACATCTAATGATAAAATTCTTAAGATTTTATTTATGTTTGTTTATTACATATCTTTTTCTGTGACATCTTTTGGGAACAGATTGCCATTATAAGTTGCTTGTCTTGTTACATCTTCAATATAGAAAAGTTTTTCTTTCCCATGAAATTTATTCTTTAAAATTATTGTCAATGTCTTAATATTCAAAATCCAATGTTACATTTTGTAAGCTTTTAATCCATTTAAAACTTTCAATAGCCAAAGTACTACCTTGCTTTTTGCTGCTTACTTTTTTGGGGGTTTGTTGCGGGTTTTTGGTTCAATGTATGGAGTGTGAAGGATGTGTGTTTGTGTTTATTTTCATGGTCATGATGTGCACTGAAGATGGTGTTTGATTTCATTGTATGAGGTGCAATGACAATAAAGTAAAGGTCATATAGAGGCATCTTCATTTTCTTGTATCAAGGATTTAAGGCCCTCAGTGTTTCAAACCTTGATATTTTGAAGAAACCTAACTTCTTAAAACAATCAATAGGCAATTTCTAAATGTAATTAGCAAGGGGAAAATGAATTTAGTATTCTTTGGAAGACCCTGATAGCTGCTGGAGCAAGTATGGCAAATTCCCTTGGCTTCTGGTTATCCCATCCTCCGGAGACTGATGCTTTGCAGTCTCCTCAGGGGCAGCAACCATATGATTGGATGATCTCGTATCCTCTGTTCAGAGAAGGTTGATGGAGCCCATGACTGCCTGTTCTTAGCCACAAACATCATCTACTTTTTGCAAAGCTGTCTTCCATTCCCAAAAGTCTGAAATATAATACCAGCACACTCAACACTCAATACCTTAATTCTTCTAAAAGAAAATGTTTTAAGCTACTCCAATTGAAACCAACTTTAACTTTGAATTTACTTAGAAATATACTGGTGAAGGCTTTTATACTTATTTCACATGTAAAAAATGAGTATGAAATTACAAGCAGAGCAGTATGTTGTGATGTTCCTGTATTTGTAACTTTGTGTAAATTTGAGAAAGCAGGTGGCACTTTCCATTGCATAAGTATTTTTGCTGAATTGCCTACCATGTTCTGTAAATAATATTTGATGACAAGAGAATTTAGAATGTACTGAGTGGAGGATTACATAACTTGGATGCGGGTTACTAATTTGGTTAATGAACAGAAGCCAGTAACTCTGCAATGCAGTTTTGTCATGTTCCTGCTCAGCAGTATATAGACCAGTAACACAAAAGCAAATCTCTTGAATCAGTGCTACTTTCTCTACTGATTTTCTGCCACTTTAGTATTGAAATTCTGTATTTTTCAGCCCATGCTGTTCAGGAATATTTTGGAGAAAAGGAATTAAAAGACTGTAAATGATCTTCTGCAACCATTAGATCCATATCTGCTAAATATCTTTAAGATATAAAATCTTTTACTTCCCATAGCATGATGATTGGTATCTAAACTCTACCTCAGACAAGGCACCTTTGTAGAAGACCTTGGGATACTTAGTGGAGTGTATTGCCACATGATGAAGCATATGTACTGTTTCTCTTCTAGCTCTTGATTTACAAAAATGCTTCACCATAAAGGGATCTTGGCTTGGTACGAAGTTGGGCAATCTTTTTGCAGGTCAAGGACATCTAACATTGAAGGGTCAAGAGTTGCCAAATGGGAAGGATAGATGGGGAATTTTCTAGATTTTTGAACTTTGTTTATTAGGATTTGTATTACAGTATGTATGTTTTCCACTCTGCAGGAGCCATAACAGTTTTTGTAAATTCTTATCAGAGGGGTTTCAGTACCCACAAGTTGCTGATACTTGATTTAGTATAGGTGACCTTAGTTCCATCAAAGGAAAAACTACATTTTAAAAAAAGATTTATTACTTTTATGTACAACAGTTACAGAATACTGTACAAAAAAAAGATAGTGTCGTTGCATAACAAACAACTTGGATTTCACATTCAATTTGAATGTCCCTGCAAGTAGTGTCAAAACATCCACTATACCTGCATGTATAGAAGCAGCAATCCAGTTTTATAGGTTTCTCCAGCATAATTATTCTTCAAATAATTGGCTAGATTTTTTATTAAAAAGAGTTTAAACAGACATATTGCACCTGTCCCCAAAAATATCTTCCACTGCAGTTAGTTAACGGTACATTCTACATACGAGCCTCTGTTATATATCACATTGCTAGTTTTTCTACCTGTTTTTCTTCCTCTTGTCTGTTCAACAGCTATAATAATGGTCTTCAATTGATGTTTTGGACCTATAATTATGTAGGCTCTGATCCAAAGTTAAATCTGCAAGTGATACTTTTTTTTTCATTGGGCTTGTACATTCTTCTCAGCAATGGAAATAGAATAGGAAGTACTTAAAAGCATGTGAGAAACATGGTGTTTAAACAATTTATACATTGTAGGGCCAAGTCAATGGTACAACTGCAACTTAAAGCATTTATAAGGGTCTTTAATGACCCCTCTATGTGCCAAATAGTTGGTTGAATGCCAAGGTGTCCTTAGAGGTGATAAGAAATAGTATAAAGTTGTCTTACATCCTGTTTCTTCAGCTTTTAAATTTCAGTCTAAGTATTACACCGAGTTCTTGCTGCTTGGCAATCTCGCATTATATACTTTATTTCTTGAACGGGTAAGTGTCAGAGTTAATCCATGCTTTGCACTTGAGGAATTTCACATCATCTTTTTGTCCAACTGTTGAATGAGCACATTTACACATTGTTGTTGTGGGAGAGTTTGTGAGGAAATTAACCAGAGCAGATATTGTGCCCAAGCCTGTAGTGAATGGCTGAATGGCTTCAATTTGAATTACAACAACAAATGGGTTGAATTTGATTTTCCTCAATTGATTTGGAAAAACACTTTTCATGTTCAAACTTACCTCCAATGAATCCAATTCAAGCCAATGTGAAAACACTAGCATAAAATTAAAGAAATGTTTTTTTTCTGCCCACAACAGTTTTATTAATTATGAGCAGATCTTTAAGTGAGGTGGATATGGACAGAAACAAAACTTTCAATGTCAAGCTAATTACTAATTAAGCTAATTAAGATTTCTTAAGACTTATTGGCAATCCCTAGAGACTTCATGACTACAAAAGGAGATGCCAAAATTCTGATTTAGTGAAAGATTTTTTTTCTTCGGTCAGTGATGTGGAACAGATATTTGATTGGCCAGATGGCTCTTATATCTTGAGAGACATTATGACTAGGCCAATGGTATTTTTTGCTGTTCAGAAATCAGCCCAATTGGAGTTTAATCATCCAGATAAGTGTGCATAGCACTGCAACCTTAAACCTTTGTTAATAAAACCTAATTAAAACTTAATATATTGCTGATGTCAGTGAGATAATGTTACAGCATTCTTATTTAAGGATGCTATGAAATAGGCTTAATAGTTTGTCAGGTCTCTTGTTCACCAAAATTTCCAAAACTACTGAGCTTGACTTTTTTTCATTATTGAATTCTCTAAAACACACTTCTGTTAAATCCTTTGAAACATACTCTCATCCTTTATCTTATTACATATAGACCATAATTAGGCGCATATACCCCAGTAATGGAGAAATGATAATTTAAGCACATCTATCACTATTACCCTAAAAACAATAGTTAATTCAGGGGTGTCAAACTCACATTGTCGCGTGACTTATCACACAACTTTTTTTTCTTTCGCTAAACCAGCCATGGCTGTGGCCAATGCGTGATACATCTGGCCCGTGGGCTGCAAGTTTGACAGCCCTGATCTACATTTGGGTTATAACAAGGTTTCTAGATATACTCTAGTTTCCAACTCAAAACATAGTAACTAAAATACGTTTAAATATTTACAAGATGCAACTGCATACAATTATAAAAAATTAAAAGCCAAATGCAAACAGTAGCACAGAAAAACAAACCATAATCTAAAAATAGCAGGGAAAGCATCTACATACTCAACAGTAGGATTGAGATACTGATCAAATAATAAAGCAGGCTGTTCATATACTGGACTAAAATATTCACAATTAGCAGGAAGCAGCAGCCTTCCTGACAAGTACTGCTAATTAACAAGAATGGTAAAGTGTAGCTTACATCATCTACAGAATGACTTGCAACAGGTTGTTAAATACAGAGTTGGGAAAGGCTTGTAGTTCTCCAGTTGTTCATCTCCAACAGTTCCCATCAGGAAGGCCACTGATCAGATGGTTATAAATTATGAGCTAAAATTATTTGGAAAAACATAAGCTCCCTTAGGATAAAGTGCAGGAAAATGAAACAAATAGATGTTTTTTTAACTCTACATTTACCAGGACAATTGCTCTAAATAAAATATCATGGTCAGATTGAGCAATAATTAAAACAGAGAATCCATCCAGACCTTTTAATGTGTGTTGAGAGACGTATGCATCTGTGCATACAAGCCATTATCTGTTCAAGGCCCCATTTCTTCTCTTCCTGTTTGAACACAGATAGAATCTGATTAGGAATATAGCCTCAGAGCTGATAGATGTAGTAGTCATTTTGAGCTGTCTGCAATACGTTGAAACTGACTTTAGCTAGTGACTGCATTGGATTTCCTTAATAATGTGCTGGCTGGGGATTGTGGGAATTGAAGTCAAGGCTACACTGGAAAATCCAGCAGATGTGGTTTGAGCACATGTTCAAAAGGACAAATCCTTTTATTGTCTGAATTTCTAGAGTCAATTCAGAATCTTCCTAAAGCATTAAGCTGCTTTTATATGAGTTTTTTAAAAAGATGCTTTATACAGGCCAAAATGTATACTCTTGGTATCCAAATATTCTTTTTTTAAAAAAAAATGATGACATCTTACATGTAACAGGTACAACTTTTATCTTCCAGTCAATTTAAAAACTTGAAGGTTGTTGGATGACTGGACCAGCCTCACATCCACTTAAATCGCCTCTGATTTGGCCATCCTCTGACCTCATATATGTAAGGAATATCGTAACAGTGGCAAATGTTGCAGCATTAACAGGAAAAGCACGAAGCAAGGTGGATGTAAGACCCCTTGTGAACACCCTTGGGCCTTCATCCCGGTAGCTTTTTCTAATGCAGTCCAGAATACCCTGGTACCGTACGACTCCTCCAACTCCATCAGCCTGAAGGCGGGACTTGATTACATCCACAGGGTATGTAGAGAGCCAGGAAACTATGCCAGACATGCCTCCTGCCAGAAGCAGTTTGGGAACAATGTAACTATCTTCTGCTTCACACCCCAGATACCTTGTTAGGCAGTCATACGTTAAAAAGTAGAAACCGAAGCTGGGGGTCTCTCTCAGAAACGTGGAAACCATTCCCTTGTTGATGCCTTTTAGACCCTCCTTTCGATAGATCTTCACTAAGCAGTCCAAAGAGTTTTTGTAGTTCTTGGACTTCAACTTGTATTCCCCTGTTCCTTGCAGCTGCATCCGTGTCTTAGCCAGTTCCATAGGACAGCAGATCACACATTGAATGGCGCCTGCTGCTGAACCTGCAAGGAACTGATGTACAGGTGTGTCCTTTCCAAGAGCACGGAGAGCATTCCCTTGAACGCCAAAGACAAGGGCATTAATGAAGGTGAGACCCATCATAGGCGACCCAATACCTTTATAAAGTCCAAAAGCCTAGATGAAAACAAAGCACACATATAGATGATGACCAGGAATTTAAAGACTTTTCTCAAGCAACATATAATAAAGCTATTAACATTCTGCAATTTTTTGTTTTGCAATAGTTAGATCTGAATTATCCTTTAGGCATGGCACTCCTAGACTGTGACAGCAACAACTTGCCATACCCCAACATCCCATCCCAAAGATCTGCTTTTTCTTCAGCAGCAAAAAAAGTGAATGTTTGTGTGCAACCTCCAAATGCCAAAGATACCCCACAATCCCCAAGTTCAAACATTTCAATATGCAGCTATTGTTTTCAAAACTTCTATTTCTTACCCTATATCAGGGGATCTCAAACCCATTTGCATCAGGCAATCATAAAGTTGCCTGCCCCCCCCCCCACTCCAGGCCACCAACCTCAAAAGGTTGGGAAATTCTGCCCTATATTACGTTTTTTTACACCTGACAACTATTTATTTAATATCAGAATATGAACAAAGCAAATTATCACCAATTCCATCTCCCTAATCTGGATTGGATTCATGTTCTAACAAAATAGAGACCAGTAATAATCAGGAGATGAATCAGCAACAGTTACCACCAACTGCTGGAGTTATTAACAGTGCAAACTGGACTGTTTCTGCCTAGCACATCCCTTCAGGAATCAAATGCACATCTTTACATAGCTATGTGGAACCTGAGGTTCCTTTTTCTATGAATCCTGAAGTTTTCATCTCGCAAATGAGGAACTAAGATCAATAGCAAAGCAGCAAGAAAAGCATCAATCTTGTGTGAGCTTTGTTTGGGGACATGAATAGAAATAATTCAGTGTTTTCCCCAAGCCTTCCAAAACTTTGAGGCAGAGATGGATACCAATGAAATTAAGCATTCTGCCCTAAAACAGGAACACATTCATATGCATGGTCTGCAGCAGGGATGTCAAACTCAAGGCCTGCGGGCCGAATCCAGCCTGCAATGTGGCTAGTTCTGGCCCATGTGGGCTGCCCTTGAGACAGCAAAGGACTAGTGCCTCAGCCCTGGCCCAGGCCAGCCAGGCGCTAATCTGTAATTTGATGGCCGCTATCCCAGGCCAGAATGCAGTCAGCCTTAGATCTGCTGTCTCAGCCCTGGCCTCTGGGCACTCACCACCTCCTGTGCGCATGGCCAAGGGGCGGGGCTGAGGCAGTGGCATGGCACCCAGCTGGCTAGAGGGCTGCCCTGTGGATCTAAGGCCACCATCTAGTTATAGATCAACACCGCACCCACCACCAGCGCCTCCATGGCTGTTTGCTGGTCCAGCCTTGCAGCTTGTGCGACTTCCCTTTCCCTTGGACCACCCACGATCTGCCCTGCGTGGGAAAGCCACAGGCACAGTAAGCATGTGTACAGTAAGCACTAGCAGCTCTGCCAATCTTTCCCTCTCCCCATATCCCTTCCTGAGTGCAGAGGAAAAAACAAGATGGAAATGAGGGAGGGAGGAAAGAAGGAAGTAATGATGAGGCAGGAAGCTGGCCATGCCCCCCCCCCGGTCATGNCCATGCCCCCCCCCCCGGTCATGCCTATTCCAGCCACATCCACTGAGGCCACACGCATCCAGCCCCCCAAGGTTACCACAAACTTGATGAGACCCTCAATGAAATCGAGTTTGACACCCCTGGTCTACAGTAATTAACATGCATATCTCTGGATATCCTCTAAAGTTGTGCCAGTTATTACTGCAATATTCCTACACATCAATACTTTTGCTACAACTAGGTAGGAGTGAATTTGCATTTATTCGCTATCTGCTAGGGGTATCAGACATCCACCCAGTTTGTATCATTAAATTAAACTTAAATATGGATGGAACTACAGAGGAATGTCCCTTTCTCATGGCTCTGGATGACAGTGAAGCCTTCGGAGATTGTCAGCCACAGTAAGATCTGTGCCACTAGTGCTACTGCTACTGTTATTGTTTGTGGCTTGTTGTGGATTTTACTGTCCTATTATCTGTACTATTATCTTTCTATTATTTATATCTACTATTATCTACAGATAATACTGTACTATTATCTTTCCTAGTGAGGGTGAGAGCGCTTATAGTTTTGTGCAATGTTTCAGAATTTATCTCCAGAATTTATCTTTTGAATATGTACATAGCATCCATCCATGCTGATGCAAAGCTCCCAAGTTGCCACAATGCCTTAAAGGATCTCCACTTCTTCCCAAGATCATAGACCTGTGCTTTGTATCTATTATGTGATTCTGAGACATTAATGGGACACAACTGCTTTCAGAAGGTGCAGGGAGATCCAACTTAGTTCACATTCCCACAATAAAAAATACCAGTTACTGTATTCAGTTGGATACCATGTGTATCCAACACTGCAATGCTGTATATACTTACCTAAGTCCGATTACACTCAGGATGCTTTATTTTCAAATAATCATGTATAAATTGGATGACAGAAATGTAAATGTTTTAAATGGGGTCTTCTTTTTTCCCGGAGAAACCCAATGTTCCCTATTTACTAAGCATGCTCACTTTCCATTGGCCTACTTTAAAAAATAACAAAAACTTTATTTTCTTAAATGTTTTTCTGTCTCTTGCTAAAGCTTGTCAACTGTTGACACTCACTGCTAAAGTTTAGTTGTTAGAAAAAGCAGTTTAAAAGAATGTAATAAAGGCTTGATCATTTCAGTTTGTGAGAAAGTGAATGGGTGACCAGCAGCAAGAGAAAAACTGAGGTATATAAAATTAAAATGTATTCATCCAAGTCTATTTTACAAAAATAAGAATAGCACTGATTTGGATTCTATTTAAATCAAGCTGCCCCTGAATGTTTTAACCTCCTCTATTACTATTTTTAATTTGATTTTTTTTTAACCTGTTGCAAAACAAAAGTCTTGGTGGATTATAGTCTCAGCAATAAATATTGGTATAAATAGTTTTAAATAATAATTAAATTATGTCTAAAATAATCAAACAAAATGAAGCAAAAGTTATGGTAGTTTGTTGAATTGCTACAGCATCTTTGGGGCTTTATATATGATCCTTATTATGTCCTGGAGGAGGCCATCTTTGACAGATGACCTGGGTACTTTCAAACTATCAAGTGGCTTTGCAGTTCCAATATTACCAACATTTTATAAAAGGGGGACCACATTCCTTTTATTTAAATAGCTCCTCCTCCACTTAAATGCCCACCATGCACATTCATTCAGGAAGTTACTTACAGATTCTTGCTTTATGATAGACTGGAAACAATGTACAGTCCCACGGTAGAGCGGCTTCTCCACACTTTGAACTTGAAGGCGTACCTATAAAATGTAATCAGAAATTACTGACATGGCAAAAACAACAACCAGAATGATAGTACCTTTGGGTGCATACACATAATGTACATGTGTGCAGGCATGATGCCACAATACATTAAAGAGAACAGAGTTTGCATTTTGGAAGCATTTTTTAATGTTATATCCTTTATCACTTGCTAGGATGTTAAATTAAGATCTTCAGTGAGACAAATCCTCACTTGGCTATTCAGTTATTGCTGGTTTAATTAGCACATCTGATGTTTCTAAAGAATTAAGTGTTGCTCATCTAGAGAACCATGAATAGTTAAGCTCAATATATATCAGTTGTAAGTGAAAATGTTCCCCAGGCATAGACTTAGATTTTTTTTCCATAGCACCACAACTACAATACTTTTACAAGCTTAGGGTTCACAACTTAAATATGCCAAAAGTCTAAATAATCTTAGTACAACGAATTCCAGCAATCCATATACAAGATTTACAGGGTCAAAAAAATCCTATGTGGAGGAACAATTTGGAACCTGGCTATTTTAAAACAATTGAAGGACCTCAGAGACTAACAATAGTTTAAACCTTAAGAGCATTGCATCTTTAGAATAAGAGTTCCATTTTTGTCCCAATGTCATTTCTTAATAAAAATCATTTTTATTAAGATTGTTCCTAGTTTTTCTTCTTATTTTGTAAACGTGAGTAGCAATCAAATATGTTGGCAATTCAAAATACTAAAAAGCATACAGAGTGGGCTCAGAAATCATTCCAGGAGCAATACCTAAAACTCATTAACACAAAGCAATCATAGCTGTACGGGGAAATGAAAAAAATGGGTTCCTGATTTAAGGAAAGGCTGAAACAGAATTCACAATTTAAGAGGCTTTTGCTTGTTAGCACAGATGTATAAACTTTAAGCACAAAAGGGAACAAAGAAAAACACTAGAGAATAAATTGCAGAAGTTAGACTTTTCTTTTTTTTAAAAAAAATAGAGATTATATTTAAAGGCATTGCATACCCCACACCCTCCATTCTAGAAACATTTTTTAAAACTTTTTTTTATAGGGAAGGTACTTTTTGCTCGTTTATAAAAATTTGTACTAATCATAAATGTTGGAATAAATTAAGACCGAGAGAAACAGAATGTTCACCTGGTCTATACTTACTAGGTAACTCTCCCGTGATGAGGCTTATCTGTCATCTACAACAAAGTAACACTTTTGCTGTTAATGAAGACAGCCCCTAGCTCAAAAAGTAAAGGCAGTTAAGCAACAAAGCAATTGTACACATTACATCAACAAAGTGGGGCAGGAGTCTCCATTTGAAGAGCTGTTTCCAAAACAGTTCAGCATCTTCCCCATTTTACAAGCCCTTACCCTCCCCGTCCCACAAACCCAGCCTGCCTAAACATTACAACTACTTGAAAGTTATTAAACTTTGCTTTAAATTCCATTATATGTATGTATGTATGTATGTATGTATGTATGTATGTATGTATGTATGTGTGTGTGTATGTGTGTGTATATACATACATACATACATACATACATACATACATACATACATACATACATATATATATATATTTTCTTAACATAGATTTTCATGGGTACAGGTATGTAGGTCTAGGTGTGTTCAGGTCTTTTCCGGTGTAAGATTAATAGTATCTTGGCCAAGAATCATCAAGCTTCTGTATTGTCTATATTCTATATTGATGATGGCAGATGAGATTCTGCTGAAATGTTGCTACAACTTTAAAAGCACAACTATGATGATGTGGGAAAATACCCGAACAAAGCTGAATACCATACATGTAAGTACCCGTGAAAACTTAATAAAATATATATATTTGTTTTCGCGGGTATTTTTCATATTTTGGATATTTTCAAATATCCAAAAATTNTATATATATATACGTATATATATATATATATATATATATATATATATATATATATGGTATTCAGCTTTCTTCAGGTATTTTCCCACGTCATTATAGTTGCGCTTTTAAAGTTATAGCAACGTTTCGGCAGAATCTCATCTGCCATCATCAGGCTTCTGTAAAGAGATGAGATTCTGCTGAAACATTGCTACAATTTTAAAAGCACAACTATAATGACGTGGGAAAATACCCAAAGCTGAATACCATACATGGAAGTACCTGCGAAAACTTAAGAATATATATATATGTTAAAATAGCATTCAAGAGAAAATATGCTTAGCTACATTATTCAGCTTCATCAGGAAAAGACTGTCATATTAGGTAAGGCTTAACGAAGATTTAATAAATGCCTTTTTGTGAAAACAGTTGTTTTATTTCTGACCAATTAAAATGAAGCAATGATACAATCCTGTCCACATTTTCTTGAAAGCTAATCCCTCAGTGGGCCGGGCTTTCAAATAAATATATATAGAATCTGTCTCCAAAACATATTCCCCCTCCTCATTGTGGAGTAATCATATCACTGTTCTTTTAACAACACAGTTGCAAGCTAAGCATTTAAGATAAATGCTTTATAGGTGTGTATATTTATAGGAAGAAATTATTCATGTTTTCATGTTGAAATTGTGCAAATTATAAAAGTCTCTCGGCAATTTGTGATTAAGTAACCTCCCAAATATGATAGAGTTTTCTTACAAAGCAAATGTATTGAACATGTTTCCAAGAATGCATATAGCTTGGTCCCCAGGCACAGTTTGAGGGTGGGTATGTGATGCAATAATTGTTTTTAAATTAAGAGAGCCAGTGAATATTTCCTTAAACATCCCACAGATAACCATGTTTGTGATAGGTGAAATATAAATACACCAAAACAATTGAACTAAAATAAATTTCAATTCAGGAGTGTCAATTTATTTTGAGAACCTGTCCATTATAATATATGCAGGATTAAGTGTAACTCCTAAAAGCTACTCATTTTGATAAGAAACCATGTGAAAAGAAGTTCTGTGCAATTTAATAGAATGAATCCATAGCAAAGATTATTTCTTGGAATGAAATAACTAAAAAATGCATTTACAAGCCAAGAAGCTACATTTTTCAAGGCTTAAATGGATAAGTATTCCCTTACTTTTTAAGGTTATTTACAGTGTTATCCTCCAGCACATTTTCTCTTCAAAAAGTTTATGTAATTCTCATACAAGCCAAAATACTCGGATTTGTTTTAATTTATATTCTTAGCATACAGCTTCACCCTGACTACATTCATATTCCAAAATATGAATGTGCCCCATATATTTTAGTGAGAGATTCCCTGAATTAAAAATGCAAACATGTTTGCAACTTGAAATCCCTGTACTCCCATTATTAGTCTCTTATTTTCACAGTCCTGATTTGAATATTATTTGATTTCTTTACAGGCGCGAGTATTACCCACTCTTAATTTTTTTCTTGACAAATAATTTATTATTGAACTATCCAACTGCAGCCAATATATCATCCATGTCTTAAACAAGTAAATAAAAATTGTCATTGAAAACTCACAACATCTTTTCTTGGATGGGAAGAAGCACATTAAATCAGCAAGACTGTTTCATCATGCAGCAAACAGTCATCTGGTCAATATAATTAACAAATTAATTGCTTCAAATGCAAATAGAATAATTGTACCAGATAAAGCAGGATTAAGGAAAGTGCATTTTTAAATTTTATTTTGATACAAATGAGTTATATACACTCTTAAGATTTATTAGATGCCATTGAACCATCATATTTAAAATATGATTGAAGACATATACCTCAGAACACTTTTTAAGTGCATCAAACAAGGGATGATATAATCTGAAACTTTAAATGTTCCATTTCTGTGGAACGTTGAATGCAACATAGAACGTTGCAGTGTTTCGTATTACTGCAATCTAATTGGAAGGTCTCTAGAAGGTGTCTTACTTAAATGGCCTAAAACATCTAGATCCCTTCCCTATTCTATTTGTAAGGGCGGATACTGCCTTCAGTCTAATCACATATTTCAAGAAAGCTTGTGAAAAGTAAACCCACCTTAACTGTATCAAATGGATGTCCTACAAGTACACCAGCAGCACCTGAAATAAACAAGAAAGCACAATGAGACCATCCATCCAGACCATTATGTAAAATACAGATTCATTAAGGAATTTACAAAATAGAAACATTAAATGCACCTTAGAGCAGGGGTCACCAACCTTTTGGACCTTAGGGATCACCAAACTTATAATTTTAAATCCCGCGGATCACTAATATGAATCCAGCATATTTGAATTCCACTCATTGAAGCGCTTGGACTCCCACTGACAGGAGAGGTCCTTCAGGCACTTAGCTTGGCTGCCTATTTCTGCAACCTTAAATACTCAGAGAGTCATTTGGATTCATTTCCCACACAAAACAAAACACTGGGATCTCTCTCTTTTTTTTTCTCTCTTTCTCCCTCTTTCTCTCTTCCCCCACTCTCTCTGTCCCTGGGGATGGGGTTGGGGTGAAAGGAACCTCTGAACTGGTGCTGGGTGATGAGAATCTGATGTCCGGAGGCCAACGAGCCAAATGCTGAAGACCAGATGGCTGGCAGGGAGGTGGGGCAACAGGGGTGATACCAGCAGCTGATGACTGATATGTGCGGGAGATCACGGCATCGGAGCCCTTCACGGGTGTTCCCTGGCCTGCGTGGGTGTGAGGGTAAAGGAACCTATGAACTGGTGTTACCTCCTGCCTCCATGCATTGACAAGGTCGAGCAGCTACCAGAGATGCCCTCAGGTGAAGATGTTGCAAGAGGGAGGCTTCACTCCTCCCCTCAAAAGCTTTTCTTCCTCCTCGCCAGAAGTGCTCACACACAAAGCACTCACCACCCCTCTGACACCCAACAAGCTGCCTCCTTCCTGCTGGGCATGTAAGTGCTTCTCACAAGGAGGAAGAAAAGCTCCTGAGGGGAGGAATAAAGCCTCCCCTGTGGCGTTCAGAAAAGACTGAACTGAAGTCTTCACTCCGGTCCATGTTTCCAGTGGGAACACGGACCATTCCTATTGGCTGATGCCGTTTGACAGCCGTCCATAAAAGGGAGCTGTCAAACGGCATCAGCTGTTGTCCACCAGCTGGCTGCCTTGTTAGCGCGGCAGCCGCGGCAACCCTTTATTGTTACAATAAAGTAAAAAGCTGAAGTTTGCTCCGTGTTTGCCTCAGGTTATTCCGCCGCTCTACAACACTGGCAACGAGGCCGAGATACATATAAGAGGCAACCGGGCAAAGAATCGCTGAGCGAAGTCACTACAAAAAGAGCCGAAATCACTACCAAGCTGAATGTCACTTAAAGAGCTACTGTCACTATTCGTGAGAGCGAATTTCAACTTTCCTCGAAAAATCTGGCACCGCTGATTCGAGATGACTTCGAACCCTGCATTCCCGCCTTTCAGACCGACAGCGGAAACATGGGAGTCCTACAGAAACCGATTTGACTGTTTCCTACGATGCCAGTAGACCTTCGCTGACATTTCGACCATAGGAAAAAGTCCTATTTTTA
>BHFT01057106.1:0-21564 GCA_004320025.1 Laticauda laticaudata
AAGAGCCCCACCTATTTACGTGACTACGTAACATAGGGGAGGCCTGATTGGTTGGACTGGACCACATGGGGAGGGGTTTTATATATTTGCATACTCACCTAAGATAGGTCGGTCCGGATGGCAGGAAATTTGAAGAGCCATCATTGGCCACGAGCCGCGAGCAGCCCGCTATAAAAAGTCTGCCACGGTTTCGCCGGCGAACAGTTTCTGAAGAGAAAATAAAAAGAATAGAAGATCAACTGGGTCTCGGGTCTTTTTTCCCACAACGCAACACTCTATATACTGTAGGATGCAGTCCTGCAGTGTGCATTCAATAAGCACTTTTAAAAAAAAGAAATTGTCATTTATATTGCTGATCCTTTCCTGTAAGTGCCACATTTTACAGCATTAAAAGAATAGAAAACCCTTATTTGACATTGCCTAATCAAGTCTTCCAGATGCTTCTATTGTCTTCAAAATCAATCATTATAATTTGCTATTTTGTGAAGCCTGTGTTTTTAATAGTTTCATCTGCCATTTACAGAACCTTCTGTTCATTCACTTCCTCTTACTTGAAAAAGGTTAAACAATCAAAACCTCAGCTTCTTGAATATCAAAATTATTTCTACATTAATTTCCTCCTAAATGTGTTATCTGAATTTAACTAAAAGCACTGTACCCCATTAAAGAGTACAAACTCCATTAAACTCAATAGGGTTTATTTCTGAAAAGACATTTACTGTATTTACACATAAGTAAGAGATTGTATGGGGATACGTATATTCTCATA
This sequence comes from Laticauda laticaudata, assembly GCA_004320025.1. Lineage (NCBI taxonomy): Eukaryota > Metazoa > Chordata > Lepidosauria > Squamata > Elapidae > Laticauda > Laticauda laticaudata. The sequence goes on from BHFT01057106.1 coordinate 770, forward strand.
CAAATGGCTAGCTAGTATGAACAATGCAACATCTAAAACAAGGTCTCACAATCAAGGTAATAGCTAGTTCTAAGATTTTTTAGCAAATCAATCCCCATCCCATTTCTGAATAACTGCAATTTGGTTTTTGGTGAAACATGATTGCTTACATTAATTCCCTCAACCCCACCAATATAAAGGCAGTATCAATTATTAAAATATTTAGATTCTAAAATACTTTAGAATACCAATACTTCAGATTGTATTATATTTATATTATATGACAGACATACAGACCAACAAACAAATTTCAGTAATTTTAAGATCTGTGGATTTCAATTTCTAGAATTCTGGGAATTGAAGTCCATATATCTTGGTTACTGAGGCTGTGAAACACTGAGATAGATAGGTGATAGATAGATAGATAGATAGATAGATAGATAGATAGATAGATAGATAGATAGATAGATAGATAGATAGATAGATAGATAGATAGATAGATAGATAGATAGATAGATAGATAGATAGATGTTGCTATTCTAAAGATAACAAAAGAAATTTGACAAATTTTAGCATACAACATCTCTACCTGTTCATCTTATATGTAATTTATTTAAATTTCTAAAATTGCATTAATGTTCAAAACAGGTGTTTCTGAGTGGGAGTTCCAGAGCAGGAGGCTACAGTGGGAAAATAAAAGTGCTTTTGGGAATAATGGGTTGACTGATGACTTTTAATAAATATTTAGATGCAGTGAGTGGGAGTTGCAAAACTTGGGTGGGGGATCTTGATATTTAAGGTTCAGTAATGGAACAATGTAATCTTTCCCAGGCTATATGTTCCAATTAAAACATTCACAGCTTTTTATTTTAAATATCAGGATTGTTGTTAGTGAGAAAGCCCTTGTCTCAAATCCTGCTTCCTTTTTTTTTCCATTTTATAACTAAGACAAAATTTTACCCATTTCTTCTATTAAATCCAGAATGGAGGAAAAATATTATGCTCCTTCGATAAGAACCATGGAACAAAGGCTACAATGTAAGTAATTTCTGTACTGCATTTTATGCAGCATGCATTGATTGTTCAGTATAGTAATTTCCATTTTTCTGGGATCACAGGAGATCAGTGGCCTTGATTAGGTATTTTGCAGGGGTGGGATTCTACCAGTTCACACTTATTCACTAGAACTGGTTGTTAACATTCTCAGCAGTTCAGAGAACTGGTTGTTAGAAGAAATTACTGGCCTAATCCTGTAAGGAAGGCAGGNTGGTACTTTGCTTGTGTGGAGTGACCATTCAAAGTTACAATGGCACTGAAAAAAGTGACTTATGACCATTTTTCACACTTAGGACTGTTGCAGCATCCCCACAGTCATGAGAGGCCAGGCGAGGAGATGTGTGCCTCAATGTGAGTGATATTGAACTGGCCACGCCCAACCAATAACATGACCACCAAGCCACATCCACCCAGACACATGACCGCAAACCATGCCCACCAACTAAGCCACACCCATAGAACCGGTTGTTAAAAAAATTGAATCCCACCCCTGGTATTTTGTCAAACCGCTTGTGATAAGGTGACTGGCTTGGAAGGGAATTTGACTAGTTCTGCATCTGTGCTTTCTGAGAGAAATAGCTAATCAGCTCAGCAGATAAATTTTTGCAGGCCATCTAGGAAGAAATGTCACGCTGGCATGCAGCATTTGCTTAGATGACTTGGAACATTTCCTTTAACTTTAATTCACTTTAATCTTTTCTTCTATTTGATTTGGAAGAGCATTCAACCTCAACCCATGTAATTTCTGACTTTATTACTGCATGGGAAAAAAATTGACAAACTCAATCATTGCTTATAAAAGAGACTTGTATTCAACTGAATCTTAAATGTCAGGTGACCTTTCATTAACAGTGTGTCGGTGGTTGTTCTCATCTTCTCTTCTTCTCTCCTTTATGATAAATTTCTACATAAAGTTAGCTCTTGGCATTGTGGTATTTAAATGAGACATTAATATAATGGAAAGTATTTGCTTGTATCAGCAGGACTATGACCATAAACTTTATAGAGTAATCTGTTGCCATTAATAACTCTTCATGTGCTTCATAGCCAGCAGCATAGGCAGAGACCAGAAATCCTCTAGACTATTAACCTATTGTGAACTATCTGCACAAGTGTTTTACCAAGTGTCAGGGCACTGGTCAGGTGCCAGACAATTGGTTCTTTTGGATCTGGACAAAATGGGCACTCCAGTGAATAAAGAGGTTTTAAAGTCAACAGATTTAAAAGCATAACATAGAAAGCATACATGCCAAGCAAGATGATACCCAGATCTCTTATAAACTGTCAGGAGCTCGATAAAAATGATAGCAGAGATAGCCCAAGAACAGCCAACAATACCCACTGCTAAGTTTTATACAGAAGCTTTCAACAAAATATCAGAACAGAGGGGTTAGTGTTCTCTGATCTTGGTTGTTTCTTGCAGATGTTTCATTACACAAACTAGGTAATATCATCAGTGCCACTATTACCTAGTTGGGTAATGACACATCTGCAAGAAAACAATCAAGAACTACTAATTTCAACCCTGAGCTACAAATATTCTCTATTTTTAGAACAAGAACTCCAAGGTGGTGTTTTTTTTTTTTTCTTTTCAAAACCTGGCACCGTGACTTCANGGTGTTTTTTTTTTTTTCTTTTCAAAACCTGGCACCGTGACTTCATGGCCCTTCAGGAGACTGCAAGATCTGACCTTGACTAAGAAGGCCATGATTCTGTGATGGGAACCCAAAGACTGAGACTTTCACAGATTTACACTGATGTGAAGACTCACCCCTGCTTCTTCTTTGTTCAATAAAAAGAAGAAAAATCAAGCAGGTTAGCTCACAATGAGCTCTAAACTTTTAGACTTTTATTAATGTGATGGGCAAACCAAAATATGTTATCAAATTCCTTGAAATAACAATTCTCTTCTACATTGGCACTATATCAAGTGAATAGATTTTGAAAAGGATGCAGAAGGGAGGGAGATTTTTGTTTGGAACAAGTAGTTACATGCCCCCTGCTCAATCTCAAAACATTTAGTTAGTATATTATGAAAGAACCAGACTGCTTCTTAAAATATCCGCCATAAGTTGATTGGGCTTTTTACTCAAAGCTGACCTCTAATGGAAATATCTGACTTCCTTTCTTTCTATTATGGATATGTAATTCATCAAGAATGCCTCCACAGACATTGCAGTATTGATACACTGATTAAGCAGATGAAAGACATTGTTCTTTTTTTTTCCTAGCAAGAAATACAGGGGAGACGGAAATACATATTATAGTGTTGCATTACATTGCAATACATTTATACAGTATGTCAACTTGTATCTTACTTCCATTACTTGGGAACTTTCACTAGCTATACCATAATATTAAAAACATCAGATTCAAAAAAATCAGACAAGTGCGTAGCACATCAAGAAGGAAAACAAATTCCTCCCTAAACTACTTTAAACCAGTGGTAGTATTCTACCGGTTCAGCCCTGTTCAGGTGAATATAGTAAAAAATGCTACCATTTGGCCAAACTGGTAGTAAAAAAACAGCTGCTGGTTCAGCAAACCAGTATTTCTCTTTTTTCCCTCCCAACAATCAGCTGTTCCAACTATCATCTGTGCTGGGATACCCCTCACTGTCTTACTGTTTTGCCCAGGAGGCTTCCCTGAGACCCAGGAAGAAAAAGGGGCGCACCCTTTTTTTTGCTTCCTGGGCCTCAGGGAAGCCTTGTAGGAGCAAAAACTAGCTCCTAGGAGGCTTCCCTGAGGCCCAGGAGGCAAAAAAATAATAAATAAATAAAATGGAGCACGGGAGGGAATGTGGAAAAAAAAAAAAAAAGAAGTCACACCCGCTCAATCACATGGCCCTACCCACCTAGCCACTCCCACCTAGCCATGCCTACAGAACCGGTAGTAAAAATATTTGCATCCTACCCCTGCTTTAAACATATCACAGGACCTGACAAAATAGCCAAGCTTTTATGACTTTGTGAAAGCTCAGCAGAGTTGAAACCACACCAATCTCTGGGGACACATTGTTCACAGGTCCGGAGCAGCTATCAAGAAAACACATCTAAATCCCATAAGATGACAGTGTTTTACAACTGCAACTAGAGTTTCATCATTCTTTCAAATTTTATGGGTCAGACCAAAACAACAATATGTCCAGGCCTGAGCTATGAAGGCTTTATGGGTAGCAATCAACAGCTCCAGAAGTCCATCATTAGCTGATACAGCATACAATGCAATGATATTACATAAATGAGATACAATACAACCATAACTATTGTGTAGCTACCATATTGGGCCAATTGTATTTTCTGACTGGCCTTCAAGTATCATACAAACATTTATACAGGAGATAAACAAACTAGAGTACAGATGCCTGTGAAGGGCTTGACTCAGAAAACATATAATTGGTGCACAAGATAGATGGGGAGCCAAGACCCTCCTGGCTATAACTTCCTTCTGCTTCTTGAGCAGCAGCAGTCCAAGAACACCCATGAATTATATACCAGTTCTACCTGGAGCAGTGCTATCCCACTGAGAAATAAAGTAGGTAAATCTCTGTGAGTGCTGGTCCTTGAAACTACAGCCAATTGCTCTCACCAGTTAAATTAAGCATCTTCTTCCTAATCCAGACCATTATAACCTCCAGCCACGAGGACAAGCTTTCTACATCATCACTTATTTGGCTTGGGATAGTATCATCTGCATACTTGCTTTCATGCTAGTGAAATAATCTTACCCAGTGGCCTCATGTAGATTATTATTATTATTATTATTATTATTATTATTATTATTATTATTATTATTATTATTAAAATATATGTAGTGCATGACTCTCAATGACTCTAGATGACTCTCAACAATCAAACAAAGTACAAGAAAAGGTCTTCATAGCTCTTCTAAATAATGGCAGAATGGAACATCTGGATTTGGGAAAGGAATCTTTTTCCAGTGGGCAGGTGTTGCAACCATGAAGTAATATACTGTATTGTGTGTCAAGCTACTCTTAAAGGAAACCAAAAAGCAATATAGCAAAACATAATTATGGTACATCCATTCTTGGAGAAGCCACACAGGAGCTGACTATTGGTTCTTGAGTCTTACTTGAAGTTTTGGTACTTAACTTTAAAACCTTAAAGTGGCTGGAAAGCTAAAATCCTGCAGAACCCTGGCCCTGACAATGCAGGTTTGAGTACAGAGTTTCAGCACTTAATATTGTAGTATACTAATAAAGCTAAAACAGCATGTTTTGGGTTTTTTTTAAAAAAAAAATTCTCATCCCTGAAATAAGGATTAAACATTTTAAATTCTAAATGTGGAGATTTTTAGAAAGAAGTTAAGAACCATCTGCTGCTATACACTGGGAGAGCCTGCAAAATTCTCCCCACAATGACTTAAATTCTGTCAAGAAAAGATAAAATCCTTATAGGGAAAAAACAACCCCTCTGTTTTAGGAAAGAATGAACAATTATTTGCCATAATCAAGAGTGGATGAATGGGTACTGCAGGAGTAATAGTTTATGCAGACATCTACATCTAAACCACATTTATGTGACCATACAATTATTGTCAAAGATATGATTCACAATTTATTACTGAATAAAATTTATGTTTAATATCACAGCACAAAAAGTAATGAGAACATAATGAGCACAAAAAGTAATGAGAACGAAAACTTTTTTTTTATTTTTGTATCAGCTGAACTATTTTAAAGATTCATAAAATGCACTCCACAATTTGTCTATGGGATGCTGAATTCATCCTGTGCTTTTACCAAGCATTCAAAACAATCTGTGAGTGCCCCCTGCTGGCCTTACTGTAATATTTCCCCAAACAGTGTATTATCTAAGGAAGTAGTCAGACTTTGCTTTTAAAACTTGTCGACAGTAAGAAATATTAATCACTATCAAATTAATATGAGTTTGTTGTAGTAAAATGTTTATACGATTAGACTGGAATAAATGTGATTGCATAACTGATATCATTGCATGATCACACAATGTTAACACTGAGTGAATATGAACTTTACCACATGTTCAGTTCATGAATCTCAACTTGAAAACCCCAAATGACTCTGAATCAAATTACCAGAACTTTGACCCTTATAATTTTGTTGAGCATTGATAGATCCTTTTCCCAATAATTGATATACAGAAAGACCGTTTCAGCAGTAGTGCTTCCAATATTCTCCCTGTTAATATAAATTTGCCCCAGTCAGGTAAGAATCCTTGGGGTGGGAGGGCAGGATGCTAATTTTTGTATTAATTTATTATTGAAATTAGGCCCTTCATGGTTATTCTAATACCCAAACTGTATGACAACTATTTTTAACAAATTACAAAATATAAAAAGTAGCATGAACACAACTGAAAAATCATTAGAACAATTAATAATAATCAAAAGCCCTGGGAAACAAAAATAATTTTTCCATCTCCCTATATAGTTGACGGGTGCAAGTCTATGGGAGATGTACAGGTGAAATCCTTTCCCATATATCCCATATATCCAATAGCCAATTTGTGGCACCAAACAGAAATAGAAATAGCACTTATATACCACTTCACAGAGCTTTACAGCCCTCTCTAAGCCATTTATAGAATCAGCATATTGCCTCCAAAATCTGGGTCCTCATTTTACCCACTTTGGAAGGACTGAAGGCTGAGTCAACCTTGAGCTGGCCAGGCTCAAACTGCTGGCAGTTGGCAAAATTAGCCTACAATGCTGTATTCTAACCACTGTGCCACCATGGATATGTTCTTTAGAGGGCTTTCTCCAGTTCACTGAAGTAGCTAACCAGGTTTGTAGTGATAGAGATTATTCCATGATAATCAGGTCCAAAGACATACATGACTCTAACTGTGCCAGGTAGGCACCCTTTAGTTAGTATAGGCATTTTAGGATGGGCATCATATTATCCCCATACTTTGGTTTAGCAGGTGGTTCTGAAGTTAAGTAGATTTAAGCATGGCTAGCCATTGGATGGCAGCTATCAAGAATCCCTTAGCTTTGGCTAGTATGGGAAGATCATTAGATGATTGATGGACCATTTGTAATGTTGTTTGTGGTGGTCATACTTTATATTATTTATTAAGCTAATGTATACTGATGCCCATCTTCCAGAAGTATATCTGACTGGCAAACAAAATAAAAACACAATAAATAGCCACTTAAAGCAATAAACTATGAAGATGCCCTGATAAAACTTATATTAGATAATAGAGGTAGAAATTAGAAGCTGGAAAAGTTTTATTATATAAGCAAATTGACCCAGTCAATACACTGTTCACAAAGCACTTTTTTCTATTAAATGAAAATGTATAAATCAACTGTTTTTTTAAAAAATTATATTCATCCACAAATCACCCCTTGCCATCTCTATCAACATTTTGATATCATATTTTCATCTTTTAATTGCTTTTCTGAATGACAACAAGGTTGGGACCATCCATAGGCTATAGACATAATAAACTGTGTTTTATACAGAATGCTGCTTATATTTTAATTCATATTCCTATTAACTCTTGACATTAAAAGGTTGTCACAGCCATGAATGTTGGATTCATCCAATCTTTTCTTAAGATCTTAGAAAACAACCCTTTATCTTGATTTGAGTAGCCTCTTGAGAACTCCATTGGCAGCAAAAATGAAAGAAGAGATTGTGGAGAAAATTCAATCAACAAAGAGCAGCAGAAAGCCTGACTAGTCATGGTTGAAAGGAAAAAAAGAAAATTGATTTGTTTTCTTTGGCTTAAATTCAAACCCAAATGAATTAAAGTTAAATCCTCAGTTCTTTATATTACTATCATATCTCGCTTAGACAATAAAAACAGGTAGTCCTCTACTTAAAACAGTTTGTTTAGTGACCGTTCAAAGTTACAATAGCACTAAAAAAAGTGACTTATGACCTTTTTCACATTTCTTGCAACCTCCCCATGGCTGAAATTCAGATGCTTGGCAATTGGTTCATATTTATGACAGTTGTGGTGTCCCAGGGTCATATGATCAACTTTTGTGACCTTCTGACAAGCAAAGTCAATGGGGAAGCCAGACTCACTTAACAACCACATTACTATCTTACTTAACAACTGAAATGATTCACTTAACAACTGTGGCAAGAAAATTTGTAAAATGGATCAAAATGCTTTTCTTAGCAACTTGAGACAAATGTCTCACTTCGCAATCTAAATTTTGGGCTCAGTTGTGGTTGTAAGTTGAGGATTACCTATAAAAATATACTGTATATATTGCCTGCCATGGCCCTTTATTTTCCTACAGTGATAAAAGGACATCAGCCATAAAATATATTATGAATACAACACCTCTCAGAGAGAGGAACCTGCCCCACTTTACATCCAGGGGGGCTGTGTGGAGACAGTTTAAATTCCTGGGAGAATTTAAAATCTCACCTGAAAATCAACATGACCCAGGTGGCCAGAAAGGCCCAACAGAGACTCTACTTCCTCAAGGTCTTGCGAAAAAACAAAGTGGAACAACAATTGATGACCTCCTTTTACTGGTCCACAATAGAAAGCATCCTCACTCACTGCATTACAGTGTGGTATGCTGGTTTGACAGCAGTGGATAGAAATACACTACAGAGGGTGGTGAGCACTGCACAAAACATCATGGGCTGTACAGTGGTGGGATTCAATTTTTTTTTACTACTGATTCTGTGGGCATGGTTTGGTGAGCATGCCATGGCTTGGTGGGTGTGGCTTGGTGGGCATGGCAAGGGAAAAATACTGTAAAATCTCCATTCCCATCCCACTCCTAGGGGTGAAAAATCCCATTCTAGGGGTGAAAAATCCCATTACTGAAAAATCCCATTCTCTCCCCACCCACTAACCTGCTTTCCAGCTCCGTTCTCCTGTGCATGGCAACAAAAGAAGACCCAGCTGATTGGCTCGGGAAAAATAGATGGAGGAGGAGCCAGTTAGAAGTGGTATTTGCCAGATCTCTGAACTATTCAAAATTTCTACTACCGGTTCTCCAGAACTGATCAGAACCTGCTGTATCCCACTTCTGAGGCTGTCCCCTTGATACCACTAGACAATATCACTAGAGTTCACTGCCTAAGGGTGAGGAAAATCCTCAGGGACAACTTACACCCTGGTCAGCACTTCTTTATTCTCCTACCATCAGGAAGGAGATACAGAAGCATAGGCAGCCTCACAAATAGGTTGAAAAATAATTTTTTATCCGTGGGCTGTCAGACTCCTGAATGGAAAATAATCTTACAACATAGTACAAGTGACTTGCAGGGCTGGCGCAATGTACAATAAGTTCACATGGTGCAATAGGAATTGTGTTTATTAGTTGGATTCATGGGTTAAAGATTTTATGTCTTCACTGTGAGTTGTATTGTGTTGGGGGGTCCATGAAGGGAGCCTCAGCCAATCTCATTGTACACATGTTGTACTCTGACAATAAAGGCTTGAACTTGAACTGAATTTGAAGATTGTCTAAAAGATTTCCATCATATTTTCTTCTAAAGAAGTCAGTGATCAGTGCTATATTTTTCAAAAAATCAGGACTTGAGACTCTGGACCATCTCGGATTATTTTCATCTAGAAAAATAAAAAGACAAAAAAGAACTAGTGTACCATGTTTTTGTATTCTACATGCATGTATTAGCCAAGACCCAAATGATAGAGAAACAAGCAATTTGAATCAGCATAACAAAAAAAGTATATAAAAGCAGATAATTTAGACCTGTCCTTTGTGGTCAAACATACACATCAGCACAGTGATTCTTCCTAATGCTATTGTGGATCAGAATAACTTGCATGAATTATTGAGCTGTAACTGTTTATGTAAATCCATTCTGTTCATTGCTTCATCTTTAATACAGTGCCGCATTATAGGATGATTATTATTATATCATTCTTGAAAAGCTGAGACTGATTTTTTTTTAAAAATGGTAAAAGGTACATATTACAATCTGTTGCTGTAGGCATATTGAATAGAGTAGTATAAACCAGTATACATCAGTACACACACACACGTGTGTGTATGTATGTGTATGTGTGTGTATGTGACTGTATATGGAAAGAGACAGAGAGAGAGAGATCTCATATCTTGACACTGAACAATAAGAAGTTTTCAGACATTTACAAATAATGTTAATTTGATTTTAGACTTAATTCTTGGATTTCTTGTTTCTATTGGATTTTTTTAATATCTGGTAAAGCATACAAAACTTATGCAGGATTCTGCAATAGCAAAGGGGAGTATCCGATGATGAGATGATAGTTTGTGTCTCTGTCCTAAAAGCCTAACAATAAAAATATGATTATTATTATAGATGAAAATAATGCTGGCTGGCTTGTAGATTACTGGGAGGAAATTGCTGGTTCTTGTCGTTGAGTGATAATACCAAGCAGAGTCTTCTTGAAGTTCTCTTAGGTGCAAGGAGATTGCAGGAGCCAGCACCGATGAAATAATTGCATGCTTTGTGTCTACCACTAGGAGACCAAGCAAAGAAAGAAGGTAAACAAAGTATTTATGTAATATTATAAAACTAGCACTCCATGTAATAGGCCATATCAGAAGACCGTTCGGAAGTTAACAACAAAGTCAGGGTAGAAATAACACTTGGTAAGAATATATGCTAGGGCTCTGAATGTCTAGACAAAAAGGCACAACATTATATTTTGGGATGTATATTGTAAGTATACAGTGTGTGTGTGTATGTGTATATGTGTGAACGTGCACCCACGCGCGCATGTGTGCACATGCGATTCTTATGTAGGATTGGCTTCTTACACAGGATTGGCTTCAACTCTTTCCCTTCCTTTCATAATTTAAATTTCTCAGGCTCTCAGAATCTGAGATATACTTTGCATATCATGCAATCTAAGAAAAAAGTTTGTTCACCACAATTGGTGCTAGTGTGGACGTAATCATCTTTTTTGGTTGACAAATATTATCATACATTGTTGCATGATGGTCCCAAAAAGCAACAAAATAAAACCCAAAATTTTGCCATAAAACAATCTATTTTATTTGCTAGGAACAAAGTTGTTTCTTCAAAATTAAAGCGGTATCATATGGTTGGTTTCCATGCTAAAATAAAAGAGCCACTTTGGCATAGTGGGTAACATATTGGGAATAGAAATGAGAAGACTGTAAGTCCTCCCTTAGGCATACAAGTTAGTTGGATAATTTGTGACAATCATTCTCTTTCAGACCCACCCATCTCATTAGAGTTGTTGCTTGGGGACAAATATGAAGAGGAAACATTACGTGCATTATGTTCTACAAAATAAAGACTGGATATAAAACTTTTAAAGAATAATATGTGTGGTTGCTGATAGAGGACATGTTTTGCTTAATAGTTTACCCATAAATTAAATATATTGCCCATATTCATTTCCAATTTATTTTTAGTTGTATGTTCTTATTTTATAAAAAAAATTTAAAATCCTGTTTGGTCATTTTCTTTTATAACTATGCATCTTTTGCTTTTGTCAAATCTGAACACTTAGCATAGTGTTAACACTTAGCATCGTCTTAGCATTCCAGAAAAATGAAGTACTGTGAGTTTCTATAAATGTCAGAACACAGGATGAGGACACAGGATGAGTACTTACATTGAAAATGATTGTCCTTGAGGGTTATGACTCCTGAGCCTACTGCAAGCTCAGTGAATGATGACAAATTGAAGGAAGACATCTTTCACAGCAGATGAGATTCATTAACCTGTAACACTTTTTCAGAGTCTTTTTTTCCTCTTCACTTCCAAAACTTTATATCATTTAGACATCACTGGCATGACATATACTCATACCCATTTTGTAACTTCAGAGCACTCTGCCACAAAAGCCACATCATTTCTGTCACTCATATTCACAGTCGATAGGAAAATTTCTTATGTCTTTTATTTCCACACTAGGAACTGAACAACAGTTGCACCTCTATGATTACTATTAATACATTTGAATTTGGAATGCTACTTTTCAGCTTAAAAGATTTGTAGAAGACAATTATTATGAAAATGAACTACTGGTATCTTAATCATGGGAAAATACAAAATCCTTCCTAGGATAGACAATTTCAATTCATTTTAAATCTTCCAATTTAGAGGAAAATTCTCAAGTGTTGATGTGTTGAAGCATTTGAAAGGCACAAAGCAGGATTGTCTTATCTGGTTTATCTCAATTTAACCATTTATACTAAGTTAGATTTCTTGACAGCATTTAATACTAGTTTTCTAAAACTGGCTAGCCACAGTAGTCATTGGATTACTGCACAATTGGCTGTCTTCTGAAAGGAACTAGAAACCAAGAAACAATGTAGACAATAGTAGAGGTTGAATTAGGAGACAGGTCCAAAGACAGGACTAAGACAAACTAGGAAATGAACCAAAAAGATGCCAAGTTAAATAATAAAGCAATGTTCCCAAGTCCAAGTGTAAAAGCTGCATTCGTATACCACTTCATCCTAGACTGAGGGTCTGAACCTGTGGCTCTGCAGCCGTATGTGGCTCTTTGGACCCTCTGCTGCGGCTCCCTGTTGTGGCAGTGGCATGGCTGGAGCCTTAATGCCCCTTTACTTGCCTTTGTACAACAGCAGCATCCCGCCTTTGTTGCAGTACATTTGCTGTTGTCACCAGCAAAGAGGGCTGGGAGAAAATGGTGGGAATGAATCTTGAGGGGTGGTGGCCATCCCCCAAGCCTGGCCTTCCTCCTCCTTTGTCAGTGGGGCCAAGAGAAAGAAGAGGTGGCATAGGGAAGTACTCCTCTCCCCCACCAAGCACCGAGCACAACAGCCCAGCAACAGGGGGAGATGGCCTGGCAGATGTGCCCCCATTGGATGTTGGAGTTGTCAGAGTATTTTCTGACCCTCCAGCACTCACCCATAACTCTCCGTGCTCCTCCAGGCCTGGCTTGCTGAGTGTTGGCAGCAGGCCTGACTCCTCTGCTGCTCTCCCCTCCCCCATGGCCTCAGCCATCTCTGCTGAGGGAAGTCACAGAAAAAGCAAACAGAAACAGCTCTCGCTGGGGCAAAAGAGCTGAGATTGGGGAAGGCACAAGCAACTGCCTCTAATATTAACAGAGTGAGGTACAGCAAAGTCAGAAACCAAAGTATAAAACCCAAGCAAATTAAAACTAATATCATTAATAGGAGTATCCATTTAATTAAGACTGCATTAAAAAGAATCAATTTAGTCATGGAAAATAGTGGAAACATGCTATAAAATGATCATGTCATTAAAAGCAGAATAAATGAAGAAAATGAAGTAAATGTAACATCAGGAACTAATGAAGGCATAATCCATGGGGAAAAGTACATTAATCCAGAATGTAGAATGTGGGGGGATATGTAAAATTTAAATTATTGCTAATCCCATTCAGATATAAGCATATTTAGCTTTATAATAGTTCAGCAGCAAGTAAAATATAACATTTTATGGTGGCTCCACATTCTTAGATAGTTTCTAGATTCCAGAGAAAAATGGGGAAGAATTTTTAAAAAGTTATAAAGAGTTATAACTTTTATGACTCTAAGTTATAAAAATAATTTGGGAACCAGTTTAAGCCCCTTTCACACTGCACCAACCGATGCAAAGAGGATGTAAAACGGACAAAAAAGCTTGCCATCTGTTGGTTAACGCGATGTACTCACTGCCTCCGTTTTGCTCCCTCTCTATGCGTCCAGCATCCATTTATTGATGTTTCCATCCGCCTCAAGAAAGTTTTGAGCTGCTTCAAAAAACATTTTGCATGGAAAATTGTATCCAATTTCATCCATTCTGCCATCCCACTACGCAGTCCGTTCTGCCATCCGTTACGCATACCGCTGATTACCGCCTAGGCATCCGTTCCGGCATCTGCATGCAACTCGCATTCCGCTCGGATGCAGGAGGAAGTGGAACAGATGCAGAACGGATGCAGAACGGATGCCTAGCGGAAACCAAAGCGTTTTAAAAGCAGAAAAAACGTTCGCGAGGGAACCTATCTCGGATATTAAGCGATGTCCACAGGATGCCTAGAGGATGCTAGAGGCCATTGCCTAGCAGGATGCCCCTAGAGATTGCAAAGGGACACCTATACTGCCTATAAAAAGGCCAGCAGAAAACCTCCGCTCTGCATCATCACTTTCAGACCAGCAGACCGAGCTGGTTACAGGACCTGCTGGCCAGCCTTCATCTGACTCTTCCTCTTCCACAGCATCCAGTCATGTCAACCGTGCGATCACAAACCACAGTCCTGTTGGCAGCCACCATCCTTCTGCAACAGTGCGAAGCCATCTACAGCTCTATGAACTCTACTCCACGGGAAGGAAAAAGAGGAGGCCAAGAAAGTGTCTGGGTCCGAAGAACGTAGCGATCGCGGAACAAGCAAGCAGAGTACGGGCTGTAAAACCCAAGGCTGATGGTGGAGCTCCAGGAACGAAGCACACTCAGCATTCCAAGAACTTCTATGAGGGATGGCCTCCAGCCCATGTTTGATGAAGTTGTTACCAGCGCCTGACACCCAGTGACCAAGGGCAAACACCAACTTCCGGCCAGCCTGGACCCTGGGCTTTCAAGGTGGCACTGACTCAGCCGCCACCTGGCCTCAGGGACCAAAAACCTACAGTGAGGCATGCAGTACGGCTGGAGGGTGACACACAACACATAGCATTGTGGTCAAGAGGAAGTGGGTGCAGGCCATCATCAAAGAATTTACCTGCAGGAGCTCCTCCAGTGCCCCTCCACTGATGAAGGATGGAAGAAGTTGCAGAGCAGTTGGTACCAGGGTTGGAACTTCCCCCACACCGTTGGAGCCATAGATGGAAAAGCACGTGGACTGCAAAGCACCACCAAGTCAGGCTCCACTTATTTCAACTACAAGGGCTCTTCAAGGCATCGTCCTCTTTGCCATGGTCGATGCTGACTACAAGTTCATGTACATCGATGAGCTTCAGGAGCGTCTCATGTTCAGATGCCAGGTATTTACAACAGCCAGTGACTTCCAAGAGGGGCTGGAAAGCAACCTCCATCATCGGCTTTCCAGGATCCAGACCCCTGCCCATGACACGCAAAGATGTGCTCCTACTTCATCGTGGGGGATGATTGCCTTCTCCCTCAAGAACCTACCTCATGAAGCCCTCCACTTCCAGATGCCTCACCCATGAAGAGAGGATCTTCAACTACAGGCTGTCCAGGGCAAAGACGGCGGGTGGTGGAGAATGCCTTTGGCATCCTGGCCAACAGGTTCCAGGTACTTTCTCACCACCATGCCAGCCATGCGCCCAGAGGACTGTGAGGAGGATACGTTGGAAGCTTCCTGCATCCTTGCACAATCTCATGCGCACCCGCTATTTTTTTTTTTTTTTTCCCCGGTCTTGCAGAACAGCTTGATGGGACCAGTCAACAAGGCTTATCTATCCCACTGCGTATCCTTTACCCATCCCACAGCTATTACCCATCCACAGGCTATCCCTGCCCATCCCACTGCTATCTTAACCCCATCGCCACCAAGCATGCAAAGGCTTAAACCAATTCTTAAAGTTTTCACCAAGACTTTATTAAAAAAAAAAAGAAATGAAGCAAGTGTGTGAATCAAAGATAAACTTTTATTGACAACAAGCTGTAAAACAAAAAATGAACCCAAGTCAAGTGTCCAAATAAAGTCCACAGGGTGAGGCCAGCCTAACCAGTCTCTGGCACTCTTATTGGTCACTCGGACGGTGCTGCCCAGTCTCAGGGGTGAATGGTCCAGGGTGCTGTGGAGGTGGGGTGGTGCTGGAGTTGCTGGTCTGTATCGTCATTGCGGGGTGCCTGGCCCAACGAGGACAACAGAGGATGGTGGTGTTGAGGAAGCTCTTAAGACAGCTGGCTCAGACCCGTGATGCTGAGAGGTCTTCCTCATGCCATGTGGGGGTTGTCAGCCCAGTACTGATGACAGGCATGTACTTGAGGCCGGGATTGGCTGTGGGTTGGAGGAAGGAGTAGTGTAATGGGGCTGGTCTGGTCTGCAGGGTGAGGCACTGGCAGTGACGTCAGGCATCGGATGGTGTGGGTGGCGATCGCGTGTCGTCGTGGCATCATTTCGGCGAGTGGGTGGCATTTGGTGGCACGGTGAACCGGTGTCAACGGTGTCGCCCGATGACTCTGCTGCCTGGACTGGGGAAGGGCTGCTGCCTGTGCTGCTGGGCCTCCTGATAGCCGTAAGCCCTGTTAGGTGAGGGGCTGTGGGAAGCCTTGGAAGGAGGACATCCACCGGGTGGAGTGGCAGGCAGCAGACCTGGACTGGGTGGGAGCAGGTTCCTCTGCGGGTCTGGAGGGTTGTGAAGAAGCTCGGTGATCCGGTCCTTTCACCACCTGATACTGGGGTTCCTCCATGGTCCTGAGGCGTCTGGTTGACATAGGTGAGGAAGGGCTTGCAGTTGGAGGATGAGGAGCCGGTGTGGACCAGCTGAGAGAGGAGGATCTATGCTGCCTACGGATTGGTGTCCCTAGATCTCCAGCAGGACAGTTGGCTCTGCTCCTCCTGCTGTTCTGGTTCTCTGCCTTTTCTGTGGAGGTGGCAGCTGGGGGGTGGTGGATGCGGCTACGGGGACTGTGGTGGACTCGACGTCTCCTTTCTCCCACCGCACCAGGGAGTCCTTCCACGCGCTCCACACGCTTACAACAGCTGTCCGCGCGGTTTTCGCCGTACACGCTCCACAGAAAACCTGCCCTGGAGACAGGACTGACTCTCGGCTGGAAGAGTACTGGGTCTCAGGCAGGCTGCCGGAGAGAAGGGTAGACAGAGGGGATTCCTGGTGCTCCTCGGTGGCGGATCTTCACCCTCCAGGAAGCTGCACATGGCCATGACGTAGGTCTCTCTGTCCGTCAGCTTAAACCGTGCCTGGCCAGATGTTCTTCAGGTGCAGCTTCCCGTACCAAGGTGTGCATTGTGCTTCACCAAGCAGAAGCACCTCCGAAGTTAACCCATACTCTCCGCCTTTCTTTCCAAGGGCAGCTGCTTTCTGCTTGGTGGCCCTTGTACAGCCGGTGTCCCCTTCCGCCACAGATAGTCATTCTCTTCTCAGCCACTCCAGCACCCTCAAGTCCCCCTTCCGGTTTTTTTTTTTTTTTCCCCTCCTCAATGAAGTATTGCCTCCTCTCCCGTCCCCACCATACGCCTCTTCCCCCTTTGGCTAGGACCAGATGGGCCCTCAAACAGAGGGCTCCCAGGTGGTAGGGGCTGCTTCCTCCACACCACCACCAGCAGATAGCACCAGCAGGATCATCATCAGCAAGCAGGCAGCAGGAGGAGCGAGGATCAGCAGGACCAGGATCAGCAGCAGCCAGACAGTAAGCACCAGGAGCGCCCCAGCAGCACCAGGAGTACGAGCAGGAACCAGCAGGCATAGAAGCAGGACGAGCAGGACGAGCAAGGACCAGGAAGCACGAGCAGTACGAGCAAGTCCAGGAGCACCGAGCAGGACAAGGCAGGATGACAGGACCAGCAGGACCAGCAGGATCAGGAGCAGCTTCAGCAGGAGTACGCAAGGCAGCAGAAGCACCACCAACCAGGAGCAGCTTCAGCAGAAGCTCCAGCACCAGAATGAGTGAGCCCGAGCAGCAGAAGCCCCAGAAGAAGCAGAGTTCAGGGACAGGGGGCGGCGAGGGTTGGCCTGTCCCTCTTTGCCAGGGATGGCGGGCAACGGTTGCCTGAGGACTTTCGCCTTCCTTCCCCATGGTTGTCGGTGTTGCTTTGCTGCGCAGGGAAGTCTCTGGCAGGCGGACTGGCTGGCCACCAAGGCTGGCAGGAACGCCTGCAGGAAGGCTGCTCAGGAAGCTGGCAGGAAAGCAGGCTAAGGCAGGCAGGCACCAGAGGCTGGCAGGCACCAAGCGCTGGCAGGCACAATGGCTGGCAGGCACCAAGGCTGAGCATGGGAGGCTGGGAAGTCAGGCTGGCCAAGCAGCTTGCAGGCAGGGCACGAGGAGCAAGGGCTGGCAGGCATGAGCTCGGCACAAGGCTTGCAGGAGGTCATGCCAGCAGGGCAGGCAATGGACTCGATGTAATCTTGCATGCAGGCTCTTTCTTCTCTGGAATGCTGGCCATCGTGCGAGCGCTGCTTCCCTTTATATCCCGGGGCTGACGCAATGCATCCCCCTCACATGCGCAATTAATGCCAGCATCCGTTAGGCTTTCCGCGTGTGCAATTCGCTAGGCTCTGCTCATTGCATCGCTTCATCCGCTGTGTCATCCGATCTGCAATCCGCTTCATCCGGTTCTGTGTGCCGCTCTTGCTAGGTCCCCCGGAGGCCCCTGCGGATGTACCATCTGCTTCCATCTGCCTTCCCTCCGCTGGGCTTCCGTATCCACAGTCCGCTTTCCAGTCTGCCCTGCGCTTCCCTCCCTCCCTCCTCTGTGTTACATCCGGCTCCGGTTATGCAAATTTTTGCCCCTTTTTGATGAGCAGATAACAACAACGGATGGAACATTTTGCTCGTCCGTTGTGTCCGTTTTGCATCCGTTGGGCAGTGTGACAGGGCCTTTAGTCTAGTCGTTAAGGCACTGGGTTAGAAATTGGCCATAGTGAGTTCTAGTCCCACTTAAACCATGAAAGCCAGCTGGGTGACCTTGGGCCAGTCATTATCATCTTAAATCATATCACAGGGATGTTGTTGTGGAGGAAATAGGAGGAGGGAGGTTTGTTGGATATGTTCACTGCCTTCAGTGATTTGTAAAAATAATAAAGGTAGAAAATAAATAAATGAATACATTTTCTAAGTAGTCTAGGCATAGAATAGAGTAATGCAAATGATATTTGCATGCCTGTACTAAGGAAATTAACAAGTAGCATTCATTATCTGAACACTTATGGTACACATCATGCTTTATCAAATTATAGTGGTCAGGACATTTGAAGTTCTTATTACAGGTGACAACATTTGGAACCAGAATTGTTATTGCTAAGCCAATCACTTAAGTCACATCCAATTTTACAACCTTTTTTGCCACTGATATCAAGCAAATCACTGCAATTATTAAATGAATCATACAATTGTTAAGTGAATCTCCCATTGACTTTGCTCTCCTGGGAAGGTTGTGAATGGTAATCATGTGACCCTGGGATGCTGCAACTATTCTAAATAAATGGCACAAATCTTTCTCTGGAATTATTTCCACCTGAACATGGATCTTATATTCTGGCTATCTCAGAGTTCATTCTTAGAGCAATAGCACTTAGATTTATACATACCCCTTTACAGTGCTCTACAGCCCTCTCTAAGCATTTTAAAGAGTGAGCATATTGCTCCCAACAATCGGGGTCCTCATTTTACTGACCTTGGAAGGATGGAAGGAGGAGTCAACCTTGAGCCACTCAGAATTCAACTGCTGGCAGTTGGTACAGTTAGCTGCAATACTGCATTTCAACCACTGCATCACCATGACTCTTATCAAGGGTAAAGATTAACAGAGTAAGATTTTACCTTTTGGCTGAAATTTAAACTGCATGAATCTACTAAATTATAAAGTTTTGCAAAAGTGATAATAATACATCTCTCAGTGGTCAGCTTTAATTAGCCAAGGCAAAAGATCAATATTCTTTAGAAAATTATGCTGTCGGCTTTGGAAGCCATATTCCACACTGCCACAAGCCTCAGAAAATGGAAAGGGGTGGATTCAATTGAATAGCTCTAAGTAGACAAAATAACATTCTTTTGTTAGTTCAAGATAATTGAGTATGGCACAGGCTGAAATGAGGATCTTACTTTTGGAAGGATCGTGATTGGGCCATGTGATGTGATGATGTGATGATGGCTAAGGGGAGTGGATTTGTAGTTTGGGAAATTGTAGGAAGCCCAGAAACTTTCAGGTTCAGGATTTCACAGATGTGCCAGCTACTATTCTAATAAAGGTACTTTTAAGATATGTTTCTCTCGGAGTTACTGATTGGAATGGAAGGTTGCTGGAATGCTGACATAAAACAGCCGACTGTCTGTTTCACAAACTCTACAACCAAGGCCTAGTACAGCCTCCAGGGGTTGAAGAAATCCACAGAAGCCTCCAGACACTAGCCTGTTTGCTAGACACACCATAGAGGGTCTCCTCCACACAGAAAGGAGCAATGAACTTCCAACCCGAGAAATTCTTCCCAGAGAAGCTGATAAAGAAGACGATCCCATGGCTGCCATCCCCCCTTTTGCAGTCAAAGTGAAGTTGGTGATGCCTGACATGGGGAGGCAGGGGAGATAGAAACTGTAATAGATACCAGGTGTTCCAGATGCCTTATTGACCTCCCATTGTTGAACAATTAGAAATAAAGACTTAAGACCTGAAACACCCAATCAGGTTTGAACAAGTAGATAGGACTTTAATTGGGGGAGTCCTGGCCACCCAAATGACAGAGTTAATCAAACTCGAGATGGGCAGACACCATGAACTCATATGTTTTGTAGTGACTCCAAAAATGTCAGAATCTGTCATATTGGGATTTGCTTGGTTGGATAAATGGGCCCGTACCATCAAGTGGGAGGACAGATACTGAAAAATCATAATTGGGGTTGGCCTACTGCCACCTGTTCCTCCCACAAAGGAACTGCCATCCAACAGGGATCCACAACCAGGAGCAGCAGCCACCACTTCAGATTCTCCTCCAGGTGCACCGCAAGTCCCTATACAATATAGGGACTTGGCTGAGATTTTTAGTGAAGAGGAATGCAATGTTTTACCACCACCCCCCATCAAGCCACTGTGCCATAAAGTTAGAACCTGGGGCAAAACTGCCAAAACCAAAGATGTATTCCATGACACCAGCTGAAATGACTGAGTTGAGAAAATACA
>BHFT01057108.1:0-33062 GCA_004320025.1 Laticauda laticaudata
TTTTGGAGCGGATGACAACGGATGGAGCCACCCCCCAAATTTTGCTTGTCCGCTGTGTCCTTTATGCATACGTTTTGCGTCCGTTGGCCAGTGGGACCGGGCCTTTACAACCATGTTACTAATTTAACAACTGCAGTGATTCACTTCACAAATGTAACAAGAAAAGTTATAAAATGGGGTAAAACTCACTTAAAAAATTTCTTACTTTGCAACATTAATTTTGGGCTCAATTTGTAGTAAGTAGAGCACTACCTATATTTATGTCCTGGGATTTAATTTTATTTTTACTACTGGTATAGGGGCAATCTACCAATGTTTTAGCCACGAGCTAATTTCTGTCAGTTCTTCCAATCTTTTTTAAATCATGCCTTTAGATGCTAGAATATGTACTTTATAACAAACTAGTTACTGTGCTAAATCTTTAAAACGAACTTGCTTCAAGGCGATTTTACTCAAATTGGGCAAAAATATATACAAACTTATTTCCAGTCTGCTTTTATCCTTGTTAATCATTCCATGTTAATGAGCATAAAGGTGCAGTGTTGTACTGTGTATCAAGTCAGTAAACACATTGTATTTATTGAAAGAGCAAAGAACCAGAGAAAGGCAATATATTGAAACCTCTCCAGTATTGTAAGTTACAGGCTATGAAGATTTAATGGATACTAGACTTGTGCTTTAATTAAAGAGTTGAAATCTTTAGATGTTTAATTAAAAGCCAATTCTGAAAAAAAAGTTATTTTGCAAACTAATAAATGGCAAGAATGCACCTTCACTGCATAGCCCACAAATGCATTCTTATTTCATTATCTTATAAATTATTTTTACTATTAAAATTAATTGTAAATTAGCTGTTCCTTTTGCTTTACAGGTATTTTATTGAATTCTCTTCACCTGCTGGAAATACATGGTAGAAGGCTACTCTGTCAATTGGGAAGTGGCCTTCTTCTGAATTATGTTAGCCTCTGCAAATAAAGAAGTCCCAATCACATTTCTGTGATGTGATTGAGATAGTACTAACATAGACAAAGGGGGGATTGGTGGTGGCCTTAATCCTATTGTTCATAACGTTTTAGCTTTCTATCATGTGGCTGTTGCAAGCAATCTTTATTCCAGTAATCTGCTTGTTTGTTTAATTTCTCAAAGGAAGACTTCCCAATAGGTGACAGAAAGAGGAGCTGTTGAGTTGGTCAAAAGAAAAAGAGCAGAATCTTAATAATCAGGGGACTTCTGGGAAACACACTGATAGGAAGTGATAACTCCAACCCATAATGGACAAGAGCACCATGGCTGGCCATCCTGACATGTGACTGGGCAGTATTATTCTGTTCAGAGGTAAATCATAGGAAGACTCTGAGGAACAGTAAAGTAGGGCATGATTCTGAGAAAAATAATGAATAGAGATACTGAGCAATAGGACTGAATCTACTTAGGAGAGTAGATGGTAGAAGACAGAAGGGACCAAAGTGAGCTTTAAGAATGGTTAAAGATAGTTTCTTTTGTCCTATTTTTAACTCTAAAATAGAAGTAGGGTCTTTAAAAATAGAGCAGTATACATCCATGTTAAACTAATCTTACAGAATGCATACATATGCCCCTAGAATATTTAAGCTACAGGAAGTTTTCAATTTTCCTTTGAAAGTTCAAAAGAAAAAGTTCCATTTTAAATATTAAGCCACTTCAATTCTACCAGATGGTCAGAGGAAGGACGGGATAATGGAGAGCAATTGTGAATTGATAGCATTGGATCTAGGACTGGGCCTGTGATAGGAGCTGGAGTTCAGGCCAAATGCAGTCCACAGTATATTGTAGTTGGCAGGATTGTGGTTGAGGTGACAGTAGAGTCTATGGAAGCCATCTGAGCTGGCTAAAGATGCCAGTTAAGCTTCAATAGTGAGATAGCTGGGTTATTTTTTTTTATTTTTATTTTTAGTTAGTCTTTTAAAACAAAAATTACAAAAATCTCATTTCCATTATCAGTTATTGTGGTATTGTATATACATGTTTCTTATTTTGTGACTATACATTATTTTTAACCTTATCCTGGGTTATTAAGGTCTTCTCTGATACAGCTGATAAGGTTTTTGGTTCCTTGTCTCAGCCACAAGCTTAACTTGTGGGGTTGAGGAGGATGACGTTGCCTCTGGAATACTTTGTGTTGTGGGGACAATCCTGGAGGGCTGCTTTGGAGGACAACAGGAAGTGTTTGGATGGTGCTTGACAGCACAATGCTAGGAAGACTGGTATTTAAGGTGTGTTCTTGTGATTTGGAGGTCTCAAATGGCTTCCAGTGGCTGTCCTCCATGCTGTGCTCTAGATTTCACCCTTCTGTGGACTCTTTCCCACTTGTAGATTGTGGTATCCTTTCTGTCCAACTGTTGTGATATTTCTTGCTATATGAAGTTGATAGGGAGCATTGTGATGTGTCTGGCTGGGCTTTCAGTGCTACCTGCCATGGAAGCCTGTTTCCCGAACGACCACTGAGTGCTTATTGCAGGAAAAATTTGATGTGGTTGGGTATCCAGTGAAGGGTGAATTAACCAGGGCTATATGAGCCTGAGGATCTTTCTCTTGAAACTGTACCCACGTTGCTGCTTGCAGCAATCAAGGGATGTGTGTGGATATTGTCTTCGGTGAATCCTGAAAGTCTAGCAGTGTCTGGTCCACATATAACCAGATGTGAGGCTCTCTGGTTGAGCTGGTCTACCACTCTCCCTGATGTCCAGCATCATCTTTGCCTCAGCTGCTGGATTCCATTGATGGGCTAGAATAGGGACCTTAAAGCAAGTAGCACTCAGGGGGTTTCAATTTTCCATTGACCTCATTGAGTCTGGGACAATTCAGGAGTGAGTGGCATCCATGGCAACCATGGATTCCTCCCAAGCCATCAATACTGGTGGATGGCTACTAGATTATTTTGTTATTGTTTTTGTTTCAGGACAATTGCAATGTGTATTGGAGGACATTGGCATCAATTTGTTGCCATGGACAGATTGTTTTTTAATTGCTTTTCCAACTCACTGGTGACAAGCACACTCCCCCTCACGAACAGGATTGTTCAGTTGTTCTGATGTATCCTGATCTTATACATTTTATATTGTGTTTTGGGATCAGGAAGCATCTGCAATCTAATGAAATATATAAACTATAATAGTTGATTTAGTTGAACAGCAAATTATTTCTAGAATAAATATTTACTAAAGTATAAACATTTAAAATATGTGATATATTTTTTAAAGAATAGACTAAAGTGTAATGACAGAGTAGTGTATGAATGAAAATAAATAGCAGCAAATAAAGTGATTAAAATATTCCATTGAGAAAACTAATAATATGGTAAGCTGCAGGCTTTGTTAATTTTGTTTTCACCATATATACAGTACAGTTTGAAAATGTATATATTTTGAAATATTTTGAAAAGCATTAATAGCCATTGAGAAATAATAATTTTCACAATACAGCAGGTAATAATGGTGCCTTTGAAGGAGAAATGGTACCTTAGAGGGAGAAATAAAATCTTACAGATTTCATATTCACAGTCATTGTATTGAATAAATACAATTTTGCTTGCATCAAGATGATTCAGCTTTTTAAAAATCCCATTCACTCTTTAAAATATTTTCTAACTAGCTTGTATGCTCACTTATTTTAATTCATTCTTCCATTAATTAAATATAAACAAGGTTATGAGGACCCACATAATATAATTAGAATGTATAAATCTGTACATTTAACCTTTAAAGAAAGGATACAGACTTTTGGTGAAGAAATGGTAGACAGAAGACAGCTCTGCAAAAAGCAGTGCTGACAATGTGGCTATGAAAAAGAAGCCAGTGAATAGATTGGCTCCTTCAACTTTCTCTGGAGAAAGAGAGGATATGAGATTGCCCATGCTATGCTCTATATAGTTGCATCTCATGAGCAGACTGCAACACCATCATCTCTGGAGGGTAGGAGAACCAGGAGATGGAAGGAATTTTTCACTCTTGCTTTAGTCCTAGTCAGAGGACATTAAATTTGTACTTCCTTTGTTAATCGCTTTTGGAAATTGCCTATTAATTATTTTAAAGAACTTAGACAACTTCAAAAAGACAAAGTTGAAAAGTCCATAGTGAATGTCTTCAGTCACATCAAACCCAGAGGTTACCACTGCTCCTAATTAAGGAAGCACAACCTATCAGTGCCAAAACTCATTATGTTTACCAATTTGTTTGTAATTGTGGAAACAATTACATCGGCAGAACTGATAGGTGTTTGGCTTTAAGAATAAAGAAGCATCTTCCGAAATGGGTCAAAATAATCTCGAGTAATCCAACAATAGAATAGAATAGAATAGAACAGAACAGAATAGAAATCTTTATTGGCCAAGTGTGATTGGACACACTAGGAATTTGTCTTGGTGCAAATGCTCTTCATGTAGTTAAAGAAAAGATACATTCATCAAGAGTCAAGAATCATAAGGTAAAAAACTTAATAATAGTCATAGGAAACGATGGCCATAAAATGCCTACTTCGGCCATTGGGAAACACTTACTATGGGTCACCAGATGGATCAAAACTGTGTTTAAAGTTCTACTATGCCATTGGATCTTGGGTTTCCTGTGGTTTGCTGAGGCAGTTGCAATTAACTGTTTGAAGCCCCTCTTGTGCATGTTGAAATGGCTTTATGTCAATCTAGGTCTCCCGTGGGCATAAGGCTTGCCATTGGTTGCTTTCCTGCATATGTTATAAGCTTAATTAATCAATGCTCTTGCTAGATCCTATATTTGAGGCTGATTTTAACCCTGTCATTGTAATGTAAGTACTGATGAATCAATACAAAATGCTTGCATTTACATCTGTTTGGCTTTTTACTGTATTGTTTAAATTATTAAATAGGACACTATGTGTGTGTGTGTGTGTGTTTATGTGTATGTGTGTGTGTATATGTGTGTGTGTGTGTGCACGTGTTTTGTGTGTGTGCCTTTATAAGCTTTAACAATTCAGAATGAATAGCAAAAAGTAAGGCAGGGTTTCAGCTACAGAGTTTTAAACAGATGAAAGACTCATAAAATCATGGAATATTTGATTTTGAATATTAAGACATTGAAAACAATTTCAAAGAATAATGCATTTTTATGGGAAAGAAAAATTATTTGTGGTATTGAAGACATGTTGCACCATTACTGTGCACAACATTAATTGGGTCTGCTACCCCAACAGCAGGTATATGGTAGAACTTCAGGTCTGAATAAGATATTCTATTGTGCAGCTCATCTGTGGACATGGAAGTGGCCCTGCAGACCCAGTCCCCATGAACACACTATTATCTATGATAATACATGTTGATTCTGGAGCATTCTGAATACCTATGGATTTGATCTAAGTGAAAATGTGCTCATCTTCCATCTGCAGGAAAATATATTAAAGGAGAAAATGCTGCTCTCACAGTTCACCTTTTATTGTGCTTCAGCTGCTTAAAGATGTGTGAAACCCAAGTTTCTCCATTAAGCTGAAAAATCCCTACATGGCACTCTCACATTTTCCATACTAAAATGTAATTTTAAATGGATATCTTTTGACCTTATCTGTGAGCTTTCTTCTTCAGTTTCTTGTATCTTGGGAGTGTATCTGGGCACTGGTAATAAAGATTTGAACAGTAGTGTGTCCTGATGTCATAGTATTTGAAACCCTTAATTTTCATTTGTTTTTACTCTCCCCTTGTAGACATCATTTGCTTTCTCTGTAATTTATTTAATCCTACTACCGCTATGTCTTTAACTGTAGCTTTTAAATTCTAATCAAGGATAAAAAACATTTGAAAATATCTGAAAATCCATTTTGATATAAGTTCACAAGAATGGCATAGAAGAAGTAAAAAATAAGGAAAGAAATTAAGTACATAAAATAATCTTATGATTGAAAAAAAAGCTCATGTAAGAGAAACAATTATTCTAGGATCAAGTAAAATTTATTTATTGTACTTAGTGAAAAAAAAAGAAACAGCAGAACATTTAATAAAAGGAAATAAATAAAAATAAAAGGTATATATTTCTGGGAAACTTATTTCTCCTTTAGGATGATACCTCTAAACTTTTAGTTTAATCTTCCATCTTATATTAATTTCAGTTACTGAGCACAATTTTTCAATATATCTTCAACTTCTGATCACAATTGAGCCCAAAATTTATGTTGCTAAATGAAACAAAAAGTTAAATGGCTTTTGCCCCTTTTTATGACTTTTCTTGCCACAGTTGTTAAGTGAATCACTGCAATTGTTAAGTTAGTAGCATGGTTGTTAAATGAATCTGGCTTCCCCATTGACTTTGCTTGTCAGAAGGTCGCAAAATCTGATCAGATGATTCTGGGACATTGCAACTGTCATAAATATCAACCAGTTGCCAAGCGCCTGAATTTGATCATGTGATGATGTGAATGTTGCAAAAATAGAGATGTGAAAAACATAACTCACTTTTTTCAGGGCCATTGAAACTTTGAACAGTCACTAAATGAACTGTTGTAAGTCAAAGACTACCTATAGTCTCTATAAAATCTCTCTAATTCATCTTTTTTTGCCATCTCTGTCACTCATGCCTTTCCTGCTTTTCGTCCTTCACTTTGCTTTCAGCTTCCCAAATCTACTCTGTTATGCTTCAAAATGTGTAGCCTCTGACCAATTTATAGCCCATTTGGGTATGTGCTGGAGCCTATTTTATTGCTTTTAAAATAATGACCAGAAAAAAGGAAACCCTCTCCCTGACAAAGGTAATCAAGATCATTTATGATAAAACCCTAACCCCTCCCACCAAAAAACTCCATGTAGAATGCTTTTTTTTTAAAAAAAAAAAAGTGAAATAATACNTTTTTTTAAAAAAAAAAAAAAGTGAAATAATACAACAAAGAAAAAACAGTATATCACTTGTAATAGTAAATATTATATATATACATATTTATATTCAAGTATGTATATTTTCTAATATATTGAATATTACTTTTTTTCTTTTTACAAAAAGCATTTACAAAATGCTTCTTGAAAAGACAGGCTTACTAAGTTTTGGGGAAAAAGAAGTGGATAATATAAATACGATATAAATACGAAGGTGGACATTTTCAGAGGGTAGTATTTTCTTGAACCAAATACCTAGTAAACTGAATTTGACAACTGGGCAATGTAAATGGATTCTCTGTGCCCTTATTTTGATATTGCAACATTGGAAAACAAATGTATGGCTCCTTTCACTGAATAGATTGAAAACCTGATTGCACTTGCCACTTATGAGCAGATTGCTTATTGATATAGACTTTGTATGGACAAGTAGAATGAAATATGGGTTTCATTTATACCAAATACAGTAGGCTACGCTCCTTCAACCCTCACTCTTTTCCTTTCTTTCCCTTACTCCTTCCCTCTGTTTGGCCAACAATCCTCTCTTTTTGCTCATCGTTGATAGATCCTTCTCTACATATTCTGTTTCTCCTTTTCATTTTCTGGAACATTTCCCACCTGTACCTCTTTCTGCTTCTTTTAATGATCCCTGTCCTGTGTTTGAGTGTGTATGTGTATGTATATGTGAGTATTATGTATGCATATGACTCTCCCTACATGGATACTTTCCACTTGAGCTGATTAACTACAAGAGAAAGCCTAGCACTAACACAGAAAACAGCCCAAAGCTGAGGGTCAAACTGGGAAGATACTTATTGAAAAATTCATTCCCAAACCACCCACTTTAGATTGGATACTTTCATATCCCTTCTCCTTAGCAGCACCTAGAGATGAATTATGAAACAATATGTGATTGCACTGCTATTGATGTGGTAGCAGAGTTCCAATATTTGTGGGGCTGCCACAAAGAAGAGGGGGTCAGTCTGTTTAACAAAGCAGCTGAAGGCAGAACAAGAAACAATGGATGGAAATTAATCTAGGAGATACAAGCAACCTAGAACCAAGCAGAATTTTTCTGATAGTTAGAACAATTCATTAGTGGAATGACTTGCCTCCAGAAGTTGTGGATGTTCATCCCTAGAGACTTTTAAAAAGAGATGGGAGAGCCTGTTTGTTTGAAATGGTATTGGGTTTCCTGCTTGAGCAGAGGTTGGACTAGAAGACCTCCAAGGTTCCCTCCAACTCTGTTATTCTGTTAAGGAAGTATGTACTTGGAGGTATATGTGCTTTTCTCTTTCTCCCAAATTTGAAATTTTGGATGTTTTTTCTATGCTAGCCCTCAAACATTTATGCATAACCTGTTTGCTTTTGGTGTATAATCCCTGACATGCAACTAAAAAATATTCTGCCTCAGCCTGGTGGAAGTGATTTGACCACATCCTGTGGCCAGGTTGTTTTGACTGAGTTTGGGTATAGTTATAAAGATGAGAGCAAGAGACCCACCACAACTGACTGCATCAAAGGTAGCATGGAAACCCTTCCACTTTACAATTGTTTATAATTGTGACTGTGCTATAACCAACATTTTCCAGAAATAGAAGTGTTGTATTATGCTCTGGAGAAAAACTGAAACTGCACCAGTTCTCTCTTTGCCTATCCACAGAGCAAGGCCAGGGGCCATTAGCATTGGACACAATATGATCCATTGGGGCTCCTATCACTTGTGATCAATAGCCTCCTTATCTAAAAGTACCTGCAGGATACAGTTTACAAATGCTGCTTAGCCATAAGATTAATTTATGTCCTGAAAACATTTAATTGTCTGAAAAAATTATCTGTTGTGATTGTAAATCTCCCACAGTTTAATGGAGAGTTTTCAGTATGTGTTCAGTTCATGAGCCTTACAAAATATCCTTTGTGAAGCCTAAGAACTATACCATAGCTAATAAATTATTTTAAAAAAATATTTTTTTTTAAACAAACAACTTACCTTTCTTACAATCAGTTTGCTTCTCAATAATACTGTTTATATAGGGTTATAAATACAATGGTATACTAATTAAATTGCTCTTTGTTCTTTTTCTTTACTTCTGTTAATACTGATTGATTAACTGATTTAAAGTAAACGACAATGCTATGATTTACAATTTCCTATTATTTCTATTTTTGCTAGCAATACTATATCTGGGCTGCAAAAATCTGACTAACTTTAGAATTTGAGATATATCTTTGCTGCCATATTACAATAAAACATTGCTTCTATTACCCAAACCTGGCCAAACAATATGTATTATGGGTAATCATCAACTTACAAGTCAATTTACAACCATTCATTTAGTGACTTTTTGAAGTTGCAACAACACTGTAAAAAGTGACTTGTGACTAGTTTTCACACTTACAACTGTTACAACATTGACATGGTCATGTGATCAAAATTCAGGCACTTGGCAACTGGCATGTATTTATGACAGTTGCATTGTCCTGGGGTCATGTGATCACCATTTGTAACCTTCCCAGAGGGATTCTGACAAGCAAAGACAATGGGAAGTCATTCATTTAACAACTCCATGATTCACTGAAGAACCTCAGTTATTTGCTTATGCAAAAAGGTCACAAAGTAGATCAAAATTCACTTAAAAACTGCCTTGCTTAGCAACAGAAATTTTGGGCTCAATTGTGGTCATAAGACAAGGGCTACCTGTAATTAAAAAGATTTCCAATCATGATTAATATTTCCTTTTTGGTAACTCCATATGCACCGGAGCAAGTTCAACTCCAGCAGTACTATCCTTTTTAGAGGGCTTTGGAAATAGTTGCGTACATATAGTTCAGTCTTTTAGATATATAACAATATATGGATCAAATCTTTGAAAGACTTCTGATCTTATCTACTAAATACATTATTCATTCAGATCTTCCCACTTTGGCATGATGTATCAAAGAAAGTAGAGATGCAGTGTGAATGAAGCTGCAGTTTCATCTATGAATACTTATTTCCTTATGCAAGTGTCTATCTTTAGAAATCATATTGAGAAGCGTGCTTTCATCAAGCTCTGCGACTTGCAGAAAAATTCTGCTAAGACTGTGATATATTGAGACTCTGTGAAAAAGGTTTTTATTTGCCAGGAGAAATGCTCTCCGCCTTCATGATTTCCTACCTTTAATGTTTGAACTCTTGTGCCCCTAGGCAGTTGATAAACTTTTGACTGCAAAGCGTGAGCAACAAATTGAAAATTTGTGGATAGGTTTTTACGTGGCTACTGGGACTTGTGCTTATTGAAGGAATATAGCAGAGTTTTCACCATAGAGAAAATCTATAAGCATTTAACAGGATATTAAACTTTTGTCCTGCTTTTGTGTATTTTATAGGGCATTCCCTATAGCATGAATGAAATAATTCAACTTTATCTTGAACTTTTTCTCTTTTTGCATTTTGCAATAATATACTTTGAATCTTGAATAGATTCAAGATTCAGTTTAAAAAATAGATGAACCTGGATTAGTAATTTTCACTAATGGTATCTATAATGCACGTTTTTAATGTAAAAAAAATCCTCATTTAAAAAAAGGAATCATGCTCTGACATTGCATTGCACGTCTGTTCGTAAACTCAGCTTAATAAAAAATAAAAATCATTTTATCATTTCCTGAAAAGTGATCATCAAAATATCAAAAAATACAT
Source organism: Laticauda laticaudata (assembly GCA_004320025.1). NCBI lineage: Eukaryota > Metazoa > Chordata > Lepidosauria > Squamata > Elapidae > Laticauda > Laticauda laticaudata. Next base: position 10,548 of record BHFT01057108.1, read on the forward strand.
CACCTAAAGAGATGTATTTCCCTAATAGATGTAATAAGTTATAGCATGAAATATAATGGTTTACAAGATTTATGTAGCACTTCCCAAGCCATTTATTTAATGTTCCAATAATTATTTTCTAGATATGTAGTTCTGGATAGAAATATCGAATATGGACATTTAAAATATTTGTATTTCTTTTTAAAATCATAGGTATACCTTACCAGAATGTTAAAATACAGGAAATTACAGGTTAAAAGTTATGTAATTCAGCCCATTTGTACCTATGACATCATTCAGACATTTCAAGTAGCTTAAATTTATGGATGGAAGTTGTAATAAGTTGAAGATTGCAGGAGATTTTGCAGTCTTCCAGTTTCTTCCTTTGCAAAACTGAAATAACCAGGATAAAACATTCTACTTACTGGCCAAAAACACATTTCATTTTAGAATACTTTCTTCAGATCCAGAACTATTTAGGCAAAATAAGTTCTTCAGTATAAAATAAACTAGTTCTTATTTCTTCATATTCCCTTATGCCTATTGTATGGGTAGCATGCTACAAAAATAAGGATATCTGTTTCTCTTTATATAATACAATTTCAGTCCTTTCTTATAACTGCAATTGCCTTTATTTATAATCAGTTAACTGAAAAATCTGCTGTTGTATCCTTTTTACTCATGCTGAAATAAGAAACTTAGTTTCTACAATCAATATGCTTTGTCACACATATAAATATTTACAAATATGAATTATATCATTAGCAGCCATAAAGAATTAGCTCCAAATCATATTTAAGTTAGTAGAAGATAGGAAGTAACTAAATTAACACACTATATTTGTGAATAATTTATTCATCATATTAGTGTAGCTGCCCATCTCACATAATGACTCTGGGCAGCATACATGATAAAAAAAAAGGAATTAAAGTAAAATACAGAAAAACCAATCAAACCACAATTTAAATTAAAGCAAAAAACAAAATGGTGTCCAGTATAGAGTAACTACATCAACTGGCAATCATAACACGCATTACTCTACCATGGGATCCCAAAGCTCATTGACAAAACCATGATTTGTGAGCCTTGTAGAATGCCAATAGGATGGGGGGGGGGCAGATTTTCTTGAGGTGAGGGAATGATGTTCCACAGGGCAGGGTTACAACAGAAAAGGGTTTCCTCCTAAAATTCACCAGACAAAATTCTTTCCAGGTGACAGGACTTGAAACATGCCTCTCCTACTAGACATGATTGGATTGGTGAATGTCACTGAGAGAGGTATTCCTTTAAATAGTTGGCCCCATGACATGTAGAGGTTTAAAGATCAAAACTAGCACCAGGATATGAGTGACTGTGAGGAGACCCTCCCAATCTAGGAATGGATGCAATTGATGCACAACATGAAATCATGCAAAAGTCCTTCTGACCATGACTGCCCTGCTCTTTGAGCAAGAGTTGCAAGTCCACAAAAGCCCCCAAATTTAGGTCAGGTTAGAATCATGAAATTTGGTCAGATTAGAATCCAGGATCAAGTATGGTAAATTTCCAGATACAGAAGGCCACAAAACCCAACAACACTACAGTGCTAAGTTGAAGACTGCTGTTCTCCATCCGGATCTTCACAGCCTCCAGGCACTGAGAAAAGATATCAAAAGCATCACTTAACTTACCAGGGGCAGAGATATACAACTTGGTGTCATCAAGTATTAATGATATCTCCCTCCATGGCAATGGGTTATCTCACCCAGTGGCTTCATGTGGAGCTTAAACAGCAGCAGAGAAAGTACTGAACTTGATGGCATAGACATATAGCAGGGGCTGAGAACGGCATCTTGCTCCCAATCAACATCAACTGACCTCAGAGAAAGGTAGAGAACCAGCACATGACTGTCTGCCAACTCTCAACTCTTAAAGCATACAAGAATAGGAAGTGCAAAAAGGTATAAGTGTTATTTTACTTCATTTATATCCTACATGATAAACAATATTTTTTCTTAAGATTGTAGTATTCATATAGAAAAGAGAATCTCAGATAATTAAGATTTAATTTAGCTAATATGACAATATAAATGTTCAATAATAGACAAAACATAAATACCTAATTATTTCACTTCACTAACCAAAATAAATTTAATAGTTTATTGCCAGGTAGAAAAATATGATTGCACTCTGCCTATAAATGTGCATAAAATACGTGTACCAAAATCAGCCCATAGAAAGAATGGCAACTGATTTCCTGGAGCAGAAAGGTAGGAGGATCCAATGGTGAGGGAATTGTCCACTAGGAGGATGTGATCATCTGCAATCTGGACTGAATACCTTGCAAACTGTTTCTAAAGTGTCTCAGTCCACACGTTTTTAAAAAAATAGTTTCAATTTAAATTACCATGAACACAGGACAGAATCAGATTAAACTTTAAGTGTGGATATGTCCTTAGTGCCAACTATATTGCTACATCCTTATAAGATTCATCGAAGTTGGCTGTTTAATTTTGAACATAATTATGGTAATGATGTCAAGGGAAAGCATAATAAAATATATGAATATGGTTTCATCTAAAAATCTAACTGCATTGCAAAGATGCTCCTTAGAGAAATATCAGATACCTAGATCGTATATAGTCTCAAGTGTTGTAAAAATGCCAGACTTGTGTTGAGATTTCAAAAAATTTAATCAGAATGGGTTGTGATGGGAACTAAAGCTAGGGTTTGTTTTTTTCCTGTGTGTGTGGTATGTACCAGCTGGTGATTTTTAAGACCGGAGTCACAAAGATGAAAAGTTTGTACTTGAGTAGCTCAAAGTATATTTTGATGTACCTTTTTATTGTTAAAAAAATTGAAGCGTGTGTAGGGAAAAAGCTTGTGTAAATTGGTTTTTTGGGGGGGGCAAGTAATGCTTTTCTACCTATTATTTACTGTGAAGAAATGATGCTGTTAAAATGTTATTTCATTAGTAATTCATTATCTTCGTAAAGTGAATATTATATTGTCAGTGTTATATGGCATGAGATTCTTGAGACACCGTAATTAGTACATCTTTGTCTCTTCCTTTTGTTTCTGGAAAAGAATCAATGACATTTTGAAACAAAATCATTTGGGAAATATTTATAGGTATGAGGTAGTGATAATGAACATCGCAAGAGGACTACTTTCAATAGAAATATAGGCATGAGCAATGTAAGTGTATTATGACAACTCTGCATTGATGACAACTTTTGCAGTTAACACAGATTTTGGATAATTCTGTAAATGTGCTAAAATATGTGGACCCTTTTTGATTGCTTAAATTTTCCTGCCAGATGTGTAACATTTCAGCTTCCAATAATTCCTAATTTTTCTATCCAAATTACACATAGCCAGTGATGAGTCAATTGTCCGTATAGAGACTCCATTTATTCTGGCCAAACCAATATGTAATGCTAAATGGAGAAGGCTCTAATTTTAATTTGTTCACCTTCTACATATTCTGTTTTCAGAGAAAATTAATTCTTTTGCAAGCCTTTATGAATATGGCTTCACAGATTTTATTCTCAGCGGGTAATTGGTATAGCTCTGACTCTTCATTTCTTATATGCAGTGGCAGTTTTTGCTACCTTAGAGCAAATAGATCAGCTGTTCAGTTAGTGATCACTTGTTAATTCTTGGCTGCAGCTGAGAGTTGAACCCTTAAGTGATGAGACACATATACAGTGAGATAATTTTTTTTTTTACTTCAGTTAACTTTTGTGTAAATTTCCTGATTTGTGGAGTCTCTACGTTGATTTATGAATATACTCCAAATTTCAGAAGTAGCTCCTGAAATACCAATTAAAATAGGTCATAATTATTTCTCACCATATATATATTGTGATATTTTAAATTTAAGGCAGAAAAAGAGATAAATCTCCGTTTGCTTGCATGAGTTTGACTTTGACCCAGGCCATCTGTTCTTCCTCATAATGGTGACAAAGATACAACAAAGATTAGCTATAACACAGTTCAGTGCAGTGGTATGAAAGTGAGGAGGAATGCCCAAAAGAATGCACTAATTTCTTTACCTTCTCTTTATTCTGTAGGAAATGTAGCATGACCATGGTAGCTTGGAATATTTTGAGGATGACAGCAACCAGGGATGATGGAAATTATAGTCAAAAATATCCAAAGGTCATCTTGTTGTGGAGGGTTGGCTTAGCTGAATAATTGCATTCATGAAGGAGAAAAGTAATCAGATACTATAAAAATCAGAACACTGGGAAAAAATGTGAAATGACAGGGCAATTGCAGAATAACCTTGTTGCCACTTTGAGGAAAAAAGGTGAATTAAGTTTGCAACCTTACGCAAACTAAGGAAATCCAACTTGAAGGCACACAATTTCTTATGGAGGTATGCATAAATTGTATCACATTTGTTCTTGAAATAGGAAAACAAATTTAGATTTCATTTTGTATATAAGCCAAAACAGGCATGGTTACAAAATTGCATGCTGTTGGATGAGGCCAGTTCCATTTATGAGATAGGCAATATCTGGTATGTCCCTGTGACCTCTGTTGAGCCATATGACATAAAACATTTTTATAGTCTTGAGTATGCTTTCCAAGAAAGAGGAATTATGTCCTTTTTTCACATACATCATGTTGTGAATGGTTATTCAGAAATTAGCATACCACCAGTAGGAGAAATTTTGGGGGGCTGTCTACACTGTATGTGAACACCAGGCATTTACATAATGCAAAATTATTGTATTATGCACCTGCCTCGGGCAGCAAATTTTGATATCACGAAAAAGCAATAAATAGCTATTAAATTTGGTACTACTGCATTTTTTTCTGACAGAGGAGAAGAAAGATGTGCTTGAGGGAACTTCTGACTTGAACAAAATTCACTTGGATAATTTTAGGTATAATACACATACAAATTGAAAGTGAAGGGAAGCTATTTGGGATATAGTTCAATTGAAAGCATTAAGTAATTCACCTCTTGATTTCAATAAGCTAAAACAGCCTGAACAGTGTATTTTATTATTTTTCAGGAAGTATTAATATTCTGGATTAAAGAAAGAAAAGTTGAACAAAGGGTCAGAAAAAACAAGAACAAGCTTGCATAAAAATATACTGGTCCACAGTGAACAAAATATACAGCCTAAATTCAGATTTCAGTTTGCTAAGGCAGTTAAATACATGATTAACTTTAGGAATGTGCTTTGAGAGCCATTAAATCCTTGCTTGATGATGATGAGTACACACTTGAGTACATTCTTAAATGTGCTGTGTGAGACATTGACAGCTAATGAGTATAAAGAGAATGTTTTAGTGTGAGCTGGGGAAGGGTTGCCCTCCAAATATTTAGGACTACAACTCTTTAATAGTCCCCAGTTAGTATGGATAGTTATAGTAATCTGGAGTGTATTATGTTGCTTATCCTTCTTTCGTGCATGCACTTGTATGTTCATCAAAAATGCATAATGAGTCAAACTTCATTTCATTTGACCTTTTGAACTACTTATAGATGCGATACTTTGATGATGTGAAAGACCTGTTCATTCTGTTTCTTCCACTTGTTAGAATACTGGATTTATTTTCACCTTTGAATGTTTTTCCAGTACTATAGAATGGGTGATAGCAATAAGCATTCAAAATTGTGATTATCTGAAACAGTTCTTCCCATTTATATCCAGAGTCTAGAAAAGAATGAACATGTTTATTGCCTTGACTTGGTGTGCCATGCTAGATTAATTTACCTTTTAGACATTTTTGCAGAGGGCAGGCAGTGGCAGTTCTGTGAAAGCTGCATCTATGTAACTAGTAAAAAGTGTCTCCATTAACCTTGTGAATGATGTGACAATTTGCTTCAGAGGTTTTGTAGTCTAGGAAATATGGATGGCAGCATCATCCGATTTTAGTCTTGTGCCCTCCAGATGCCTTTGTATACAAACACAATTTCCAGCCAATGAGATTGTGAAAGCAGAATCTTGCTGCAGCTAGGATATGCTAATCCCTCCTTATCTTCACTGTTTCATTCTTAGTTCATCCAAAGACTGAAGACACATTCCTCTTGTGAACTATGAAAAAAGCATAATCTAACCTATCAGAGGGGGGGAATGCATTGTGGAATGTGTGTGCACAGATACAGTATGTGAATGAGTGGATGGGGGCGGGAGTAGAGAAGATAGAGAAAGTGAAGCTGGGAGGGCAGGAAAAGATCTGGCCAGCTGAAGAAATTGAAGAGTTGTAGGGTGGGACCAAAGATCCCAACACTCTCTATGCAGGGATGTCAAACTCATTCTGTCATGGTGGTGTTATGTGATGTATCAGGACTTTCCCCCCCTTTGCTAAACCGGGAATGGATGTGATGCATCTAGCACGCAGGCTGGGAGTTAAACAGCTATGTTATTCAGGGAAAAAGAATGACATCAGTAAGAAACCATTGAGGAAAACCAGTTTATCTCAAAGCCCAAATATGTAGCATGGAATAACAAGCAATTAATTGTAGTTTTTACCTTTGATGATATCAGGAAGAGGTAGGTGGGAGGCAGTGGAGGGATTCAAAAGTTCTACTACCAGTTCTGTGGGAGTGGCATGGTGGACTTGGTATGGTGTAGCATGGTGGATGTGGCTTAGTGTGCGTGGCAGGGGAAGGATACTGTAAAATCCCCATTCCCTCCCCACTCCTGGGGGAGGGTTACTGCAAAATCCCCATTCCCTCACCACCCCACTCACCTGCTTTCTAGCTCTGTTTTCCTGTGCAGGGCAACAAAAGAAGACCCAGCTGATTAGCTGCGACTTGAGAAGCAGAGAATAGATGGGGTGGGGCCAGTCAGAGGTGGTATTTACTGGTTCTCCGAACTACTCAAAATTTCGCTACTGGTTCTCCAGAAGTGGTCAGAACCTGCTGAATACCACCTCTAGTGGGAGGAAAGTAATATCAATATATCAATAGAATGTAGTTCAAGTTTTAGAGATATTGCTTGTAGAAGTTAGAGTAAATGTAGAAACAAGGGTTTCAAGCTAAGAGACATAGAATCAGGATCCAGATATATGAATAAAATTATATAAAAAAGATAAAAATAAAACATAGCTATATCACAAGTATAAGGAATACAATACAACTAAGAAGTAGAATAGGAATAGACATATTGAAGTACTGTGGTAAGGCTATTGTTTATGAAAAGCCATAATCTCCTTGATAAAATAAGCCTTTATTTTTTGTACTTCCCAAAATATTTGTACCTCTTTGCACTCTGCCATCTTGAAGAATAACTCATGGCACTAACGATGATAGGACTTTTTGTTCAGTTCATCTGGATACCTTATGTTCAGATACCTTATGTTTACCTTCTGAAAGCACCTTGGAAAGCTATGGGTTTTGCTGATTAAAATAATTTATTCAGATAAGATATGCACATACATTAAGTGATGTCGTGATTTGGGTTTGATCTTATGCTCTGAGGAAGTAACTTGAAAACAAGGTACTTGATTATTCTATTTTATTTAGCTAAAGTGGATTTATAATAGCAAAGATAATATATTGGCTGTCAACTTCTGAAGCTTGTCACTTACTGGAGGAGGAGTTTATAACTCACAGCAAGGATATTTGAAAATGCAATTTGCATTGTGTTACAAGCATGCTCACAATTTAGTAGAAGTTTTTGGAGACAGCCTTGAAGAAAGCATCCAGGAGTATTTGCAAAAAAAAAGAAAAAAACCCACCCAGCTTGACTTGGAAAGGCAGAAGAGCATGAGAAAGAAACTCAAGATTACCCTAATTGGCCCTCCTTGGTATAAAAAGGAACAGAAAAAACCATGCCAGGCTTTTAAGATTCTGTAATTATACCTTACTGTATATTAATAAAGCAGAATTTTAGACTGCACATGCCTCACATTTCCTAGACTTCTACTTCAGAGGGCTAATGTTACTATGCTGTGTGATGTTTCTGAAGATGTTTATATATTTTAGAAACTATTCAATAATATTTCATTTTAGTATATATATTTCATAACAGACTATTTGTTCTACAAATAGCTACAATAGCTACTCGTAAAACAGATAAATAACAATAGCTAAGTATTATAAGAGATGTGCTCTGGGCCTATATGGAATTGATTGATCAGTTACCAGGTTTTAAAAATATTTAAATTTTAGGTTTCTAAGCTGTTTGTCTATGTTTAAAATATAATGAACCTTATCAACAACACAACTAACACTGTTCTTTTATTCTCTCTAATGAAATGTAACTTGTAGCAAATGTGTCTATTAATAACTGCAATATGCCAAATGAAAAATTTATTGCATATTAATATAAAAGCATACCAGAACTTAATTCTAATTTGTTTTAGTTACACTGTAAAAGATCTAAGAGAAAAATGATGCAGCTGATGAACCCTCTCATCCACAACTGTTCCATTGTTTCATTTCTCCTTTTTCTCCCACCTATATTTTTTTCCCTTTTATTTTCCCTTCCCATTTTTTAAACTAAAGGATAAAATATGTTACTGTAGCTTAAATTCTTAACTATGGCCTAGGGTGTCAAATGTGTGGCATCACATTGCCGTTACGTGATGTACCATGTCATTTTCCCCCTTTGTGGAGCTGTGGTGGACGTGACTTGTGCATGATGCATCTGGCCCGTGGGCCATCAGTTTGATACCCTTGGCTTAGATGAAAAGCTTTTTTGATGATACAGAATCAAGGTTCCAAAACATTACTTTTTCAGTATCAGAAGAATTCTAAAGAAATATTAAAAGGTAAAGTAATATAAATTCATTCCTGCTTTAAATTTATTGAATGAGGAAAGTATGATAATGTAGTTTTATGTACAGAAATTATATCAAACAGTGACAATTAGTGCGCTACATATTATAAATCTACAAAGCGTGATAGGCCAACCTTGTTCTATTATAATAGGATAAATTGTAGATGGAATATCTTGTGTTCCAACATTGTTTTCCATAACCAAGCTACTTTTAAGGAAAATAACAGTATTAAAATTAGCTGATATTCTGCTTAAGTTTGGAGCAATTACTCCATATGATTTTGTTACCAAAATTATGCTTTCCTTTCAATGACCCATGCACTTTTTTTTCCCCAGGATTTTTGATGATCACACATCCATTGACTCTCGTAACCTTCCATTTCTTACATAAAATAGCACATCTTGTGACTGTTCTGTTTCCATGGAGACTCTCTTTGAACGCAGTTATAATTAGCATGCTGCAGCCACAGTAGATTGTCCTTTAAAAGAAATAAGAACATCATAGAAAAGATTTGTTACATTGTCAATTTCATAACATGTAAATAGAAGCAGTTTCTACAAACCATGAGGGCACACTATGATCTGAGGCATACCAGTTTACTAAAGCCTTAAAAAAACCAACCTTCTCATTTCTTTTACACAATATGTGCAATTGTTAAAAACCCACATTTGGCTATATGCATGAATTATATTGTTTTAAAACTTATGGTCTAGCTGTGAAACCTATTGGTCTGAGATTCATGTAGATATGTTTTTCTGCAAATATATGATCCACTTGTGTCAATTATTTGTGCCACATATTTGGAACTGTGATAACTGCTTGCAAGAGTGTCCAATATTGACAACTATAAAACTTGTAAACTTCACTTCCAGAATTCCTTAATCAGCATGGGAATTCATGACTGACTGGGGAATTCTGGCAATTGAAGTCTGTAAGTCTTAGAGTTGCGAAGATTTAGAGACTCCTGCATTAGAGACTTAAAAACTGTTAACGTGAATTCTGTGTGTTACTTAAGCATACTGGTGATGAAACTAAAAAGATGGGATTTTTAACATATGTATTCCCTTGAGAAGAGCAGCTGTATTTAGTAAAACAAGCAGCTAGGCAGAAAAAAGTGTAGGAGAAATGGTCTTTGAATGAATCTAGTTCTGAGAGATTAAGAGGAATGGTTTTGTTCAATAAGAGATGTGAAACAAAAGGATAGAGAGACCATTGGAGAATCAGTTGTGGTAAATGAATGAATCAAAAGGAATATTCATTAACAGTTTCAGGGTTAAGAGTATTTAGCCTAATTAAATAATTCAGGGTTAAGAGTATTTAGCCTAATTTCTCAAAAACTCTCACATAATTTATTCCCTCAGCCCTAAGAAGAAGGCAACAGCAAACTACTTCTGAAATCTGGCCATGAAAACTGCTTCCCTCGCAGTCGCTGGGAGTCAATGCTGACTCAGTCACCTCTTCCCACACAAAAACCAATCCAAAACAAAACAGCTTCCAAAACCACAACAACCAGTGAAGAAATCATATTTAAGTGTTCAATTTGTTGACTAGCCAAAAAAAAAAAAAGTATCAGTTTTAAGAACGTAGATGTTCAAGAATTCAGATGCTTTCGGAAATAAATCAAACAGCTAGACAGAATGCAAACTTTTTCAAAAGACAGAATAATTTTGCACATATGGGGGAGATGAAGAATATTTCAGGTTAGATAATTATTCAGCTTGAGGATACTGAGAAATAGTTGAAATAATATTTCCCTTAGTGAATGGGTAGGCAGGATAGTGACTTTGAGCAACTATATATCAATGGACATCTTCTTGTGTTGTCAGGGTCCTAGATCTATCAGATTATCTAACACAGGTTGTCAAACTTGCATCATTACAGTGGTGTCACATGATGTGTCATGATTTCTCCCCCTTTGCTAAATGGGCATGGGCGTGGCCAGCACGTGGTACATCAGAATGGATATGGATTTGATCAGAAAGTCATAGTCATGCAGTTGTCAAAGCCGGTGATTTGTGTGTAGGCTGCTTGAAGTTATCTGTTCTGATTAAAAGACTTTTGAGTTGGCTTTCACCATTATTTCAAACTATAATGACTAACCCCAACGAAACTACAAATAATTGTTAGATACCAGTTGTAAATCGATGGCTATCTGTACAGTTAGGCAGAAACTCTATTTTTTTTACTTTATTTTTTAACTTGTTCTCTTATAGGGCTTAATAAACAATATGTTCTATTCAGGTAGTGATAAACTTAAAATCAAAATTGGGATCAGAATTTGCACTGTTAAGTAAGGAGGTTGATAAAGTCAAGCCCAATTTTCCAACTTTTTTGCAATGGTTGTTTAGCAAGTCACTGAAGTGGTTAATTGAATAACATGGTTGAAGCAAATTCAGCTTCTTCCGTTGACTTTGCCTGTGGGATGCCTGCTGAAAAGTTACAAATGGCGATCATAGACTCCCAGAAAGCCACAACTATAGCAAATACATGTGAATTCTGATCACATGACTATGGCTATGCTGCCATGGTCGTAAGTTTGAGGACCAGTCATAAGTCAGTTTTTTCAATGCTGTTGTAACTTTAAATGGTCACTAAATGAAAGGTTGTAAGTTCAGGACAAGATTTAGACCAAATACTGCAATCAGAATAACTTCCAAAAATTTTAAGTCATGGTCTCCATCAAAAGGGCCAGGATAAAAAGATGGCACATAGAGGAAAACCCATTAGGATAGATTCATACTTTAAAATATTTGAAAGTTGAAGGAAATTTAGAATCCATTATACAAGTAGTTCTCGACTTACAACCATTTGTCGAGTGACAGTTTGGGTTTACAACAATGCAGGAAAAAAAAAAGACTTATGACCATTTTTCACACTTAGAACCGTTGCAGTATCCGCATGGTTACAAGGATTTGTGTGATCCTTGGGATATAATCATGCCAAAGGTATTCTTTTGACAAGATTAAATCGTGATAGGTTCCAAATGAAAGTGAACAGGGAAACGAGGCTGTTTTTTTGGGGAAGCAAATGTATTCTCCTTTCTCAGTAAAGAAAATTCCCCTGGCCCCCTTTTTTTAGTTAGGTATGATATTGTCCACAACCGTGTTACTAACTTAACAACTGTAGTGCATCTTGCTTAGAAAAAGAAATTTTGGACTCAATTGTAGTTGTAAACAGGTGGGATTCATCTGTTTTGGCTGGTTTGTGCAAACTGGGTGTTAATTTTACATACAGTTCAGTGAACTGGTAGTTCCAAAGACTAGTTGGCCCTGCCCCACCCTGCCCTTCCCAGGAGTCCCCAGGCACCTGGTTCTGGTTCCCAGATAAGTGCAGGGAGGCTTGCTGGACCAAAAGAGGGCACAGAGGGGTACAGTGCCCCCACCTCATTTTGGCTACCAGGAGACTCCAGGGAGGCTTACTAGGCCCAAAACGGGGAATGGGACGGTGTGGCATGTCCCCCAATGCCCCGTTGTTGCTCTTAGGAGGCTGCAGGGAGGCTTACTAAGTCCAAAACAGGGCACAGGGGTGTGTGAAGAAAGAAAGAAAAAGAAAGAAAAAGAAAGAGGGGGGATGTGAGAAAGAAGGGGAGGGAAGGAAGGGAGAAAGAAAGAAAAGAAAGAAAGAAAGAAAGAAAGAAAGAAAGAGAAAGAGGGAGGGAGGAAGGGAATGGATAAAGAAAAAAACAAAGAAGAGGGAAGGAGGGAAAGGAGAAAGAAAGAAAGGGAAGGAAGGAAGAAAGAAATAAAAAGGGAGGGAGGAGAGAAACAATGAAAGAGGAGGGAGGGAAGGAAGAAAGAAAGAAAGAAAAGAAAAGAAAGAAAAAGGGAGGGAAGGGAGAAAGAAAGGGAAGAGAAAGTGAATGAGATATGTATGTATGTACATATGGATGGATGGCTAGAGGGAGGGAGGGAGGGAGGAAAAGAAACAGGAGACGAAAGAAGGACCACAAACCCTGGGCATTAGATGTAGCTTCAGAGGATGCTTTGAAACAGCACAGCAATCCAGGGCTGGAAGGGACCTCGGAGGTCATCTAGTACAACCCCCTCCTCATTGTTAAAGAGAGTTTCTCTCTTTTGACCCACCCAGTCACATGATCATCTAACTATTCCTACCAGGTCACGCCCATCAAACCACGCCCACAGAACCTGGTTGTAAATTGAGGGTTACCTACAATACATCTCTCAGCTAGCATCAGGATCTGAAATAGTCATTGAAAAAATCTTTTTCATTTTTAATTTTAAACCAATAAAATGCCAATTAGGAAAAGAATGAGGGAATATGTAAATATGTAAATATACCATGGAGAAGATTGAGATGTAAGGATAAAAGATATTGATTTATAGTAAAAGTAAGATGTAATGGTGAAGAAGTAAGTAAGTACATAACCTGAAAAATGTGAGGAAATGCAAAAGATGTCTTGATGTTGAAAACAATATATAAAGTTTTATTTTATGATTTTAAAATTTGGAAACTTAATAAAAATTATTTAAAAAAAAAAGAAAAATTCTTTTTCACTAAAGGAAGTGAATTGATACCAGCTGCCTTAAGAGAAAAGTTTTACCCAATTTAAAATATGGAGCTCAGGTGGGTCTTTATATTGGGAGAAATATTCTTGAGGTGGTTCAGATCAAATTTCTGAAGTACATATTTGCTGTACCAAGGGTAACTAGTGGCCTTCTCATATTAGAAATAGATTTGCCTAAAGGTGTAGTTAGAGTATGGAAGCTGTTTTTAATCCAGTGGTAAATGCTGTAGGTTTACTTTCACTTGTAATGGCTGATGATGACTGAACAAGATGCAATAATATTATAGAACAAAAACATAATGACATTTGTGCTATTTGGTAAGGTTTGTGTGATCCTTGGGATATAATCAGCCAAAGGTATACTTTTGACACAATTAAATCATGTTGTGTTCAGATGAAAGTAAACAGAGAAACAAGGCTGTTGTTTTGGGGAAGCAAATCTATTCTCCTATCTCAGTAAAGAAAAGTCCCTTTCCCCCCCTTTTTTGAGCTAATTGATACTATTCAGTAGCAATGAATCGGAGGCACCAATCAATGTAAAACCCCATAGTTTTATGTACTTCCTGACCATCTTGATTTTATTTAATGTTTTTTTGTACAAAAAATACTACATTGTTTTTAGCACTATTTTATGTTCCTGGTCATTGCTCACAATTTTGTGTTTGTGTGTATGTGTGTTTTGAAGTATTACTGTTAAAAAAGAAAAATGGATTAATGAAGTTACAAATTATTTCATAGCTATATTAGAGAGGAAGAGAGAGAAAGAGAGAGAAAGAAAGAGAGTATACATGGCTCTGGAGTTATATTAAATCTCAACTCTGGAGATTGGTATTGTGTATTTTTCTGTCAATAGAAAATTCATTCATTCCCCTATCAGCCTTAACAGAAGCCTTGAAATTCCTGGTTTGCCAGACTAGCTTTAATGTAGCTTTAAAATTCCATGCATGTTCTTTGTTTTTTCCCTTATTACTAAATACTGTCCTGTATTATTAGAATCATAATCACTAGTACTCATAGGCCAACATACATTGTTGTTTCAGAAATATATGGCAGAGAACAATTTTTCACAAAATTCCCCATGAAATGCATACAAATAGGGTTGCTGACTTTCCAGGAGATTTGGTGAAAAAAGAGAATTGTGCTCAAAAATACATTTTTCTTCCATAATTCAAACTACATTCTGTAGGTTTTCAACCTTAATGAATGCTTAATGTTTTATTTTGACTGGGTGAAGACAGAATTTATTTATATGTTTGCATGAAATTGCTTTAAGGTACAGCTTTACTATCCTGCAATTGCAATTTTGCCTTAGCTGCAAGGAATAAGACTGAAACTAATCAGAAATATTTTTGATTGGCACAAGATAACAAATGAACCACATGAAATTTTTACCTGTACACAGAATCTGAAAAGAAAAATGTTGACAAATTATGTGCATTGTATATTATATACTTCATTTATTGTTTTCATATTAATAAATCAATAGCTTTTTTGTTTTTTGTAGATGTTGAGTCTTCTTATTCTCAACAATCCCAAAATAAATTCTGGAATATTAGTGCCTCCCTACATCTTATAGTACAAAAAAAAGTATGTTGCACTCCATTACTTGCCAAATATGACACTGTAGGGCGATCTTTTCCTAGCTCTGGGGTTTATTGGAATAAAACAAAATAATTATGATTCTGTGTAGGAGTTTATCTCTGAGTTTATCTCTGTGTAGGAGTTTATCTCCTATCTTTGAGATAGGAGGGGGAATGGTTGTTCAGTCTTAGGAAAGAGACCCAACAACCCTGCATTGCCTTAAAAAGGGACATTGACTTTTTTGGACTGGTATTCAGTTTGGTTAATATGGCCTGGCAATAAAGTAATATTCCTAGAATCCCTGTTGTTTTGTTACTTGACCTAGCCTACCTCACAAGACCCACAGATTCTCAATGGTCTGCAGTCTTGTACATTTATATTTGTGTTTTCCATAGCTGAAAGATACAGTGATATCTTGGTACTCAATTGCTTAGAAACTCATCAAATTTGGAACTAAATGCATTTTGTCTTGAGTATTTATTATTTGTTTGGTATTCAACACACAAGCTAGAGCAAATTGGGAAAATTGTTTGGTATTGTTTTTCATACTCAAAGCTCTTCCTGGAACCAATTAATGACTCCCGAGGTACCATTGTATAAGCAAAAGAATTAGGGAAGTTTCAGGTCTTTAGAGAATGAATGCTGCCTTGGTGCAAAGCTACAAATAATATTGGGTTGATTTCTCACAATACTGCTCAGTATGATGGTCTAGGAGAACATCAGTCTATTGTTCATTTTTCTCTGTTTTTCTGGTGAAGTTTTCTACAGTCTCACCTTTAACTCACCTTTCAGTAATATTTTAACCTTGGGTCAATTCCTGTAACTCTTTTCATTTTTTTGTCTGCGGATGTAATCCCTGATACAAACTCTGAAAGTCTATTCTTTTCTGACTACTGATTTGTATCTTACTATTGTTTCCTTTTTACCAATTTCCACAAGTTCTCTCTAGTTACTTGCTTGAATATTTACTTTTTCATTTAAAATCTTTCTTTAGTTGTGATGACCTCACCTTCTGAATTCATCAGAATGTGTTTTATAAAGAAAAAAAAACATTTAGCTACTTCTGCAGTTAATACAATAGTATATGCTAATGCAGTACCCTTAAATGTATTGTGTATATGCATATTTGTATGTTTTATATTAGTATGTTTGTTAATTTGGAATTTTTGCTGTGAAACCTCTGATGAAGCAGTAAACAAATATGTAATTTGGGTCTAAATGGCATAAAGCTTAACATTCCTTTTTAAATTTCTACACAGAAAGCCCATTGTTATTTTCTTAGCAATAATTATTTGCAGTTTGTGTAGTGATATTATACAAACGTAATTCAATCATAAGAACTTGCAAAAAAGCCAAATAAAGCAAGTTAGAACTGCGCTCAGCATTTGGGTAAACAAGCTTGGGAAGTTATTTTTGCTATTTACATTGGCCATGATTTTAAAAATGTGTGCAATTATTTCTATATAAGAGTGAAAAAAGAAGTACAGATTTTAACCAGATAAATGAAAATTATATAGGTCGTCCTCAACCTACAACTATTCATTTACCAACCATTCGAAGTTACATTGGCATTAAAAAAAGGTTATGATCTATCATTGCACTTATGACCATTGCCACATACCCATGGTCACATGATCAAAATTCAGACACTTGGCAACTGGCATGAAAACAGAAATTCTGGCCTTAATTGTCATCTTAAGTCAAGAACTACACCTTCTGCAAGCTGTGTCAGTAAGTGAATAGTTCTTATTTAGGTGCAGCCTTGAACAGCTAGTGTTTGCAGCTATGATGGTGATGAAAAAATAACTTCTTGTCCAATGTCTTCACTTACAACCATCACAGTTTCTCTATCTCAATAATGTGTTCACCATTACTGTTATTTTAGTAGATGTTGTTCTGTGCTTGTCCCATTTTTTTTATTTTCTCCCATTGCAGAGTGTAGAGATTACTAAAGCCCCTGTCCCACTGCACCAACGAATGCAAAGAGGATATAAAACATTAAAAAACGTTGGAAAATGCTATGCATCCGTTTGTACTCATTGCATATGTGTTTCATATGCTTTATCCTTTGAGCATCCATCCACTGAGATTTCATCCGCTCAAGAAGTTTTGAGCTGAACAAAACTTTGTGAACGGATGAACTTTCCGCTGTGTACGATGTAAATCTGTGACATACAAGCAACAAACGTTCTATGTCCATTTATTATCCGTTAAACGTCCGCTGTATCCTCTCGGCATCCTCTGGGCATCCCCTCAACTCACATCCGCTGTAGCTGAAAACGGAAAGAGGGAGGAAACAAAAGGTACACGGAACGTCTACACAGCGTTAGTAGCACGGAAATAGAAAGGATGAGCAGTGAATGGTTTGCATCCTATGTACATCCTCTAGGCTTCCTATGAACACCCGTTTAACATCCCCACTACATACTACCCAAGTCCGTTCTTTTCCTTTCTTTTCCGTTCTGTTTATGCAAATTTTTGCCACTTTTGGGAGCGGATGACAACGCATGGAGCACCCCCGAAATTTTGCTCGTCCGTTGTGTCCTTTTTCCACACGTTTTGCATCCGTCGACCAGTGGGACCTAGCCTTTAAACAAGCTATCTTTTCCTGAGCTGCTTTTCTCTCTAGTAGAGCACACCCTTAAAAAGTATGAAGAGCAAGTTAACAAGCTTGATTCTGTGATGTTCATAAACTGAAGTTTTCTGGCAGCTGTTGCCTGAAATTGACAAGACAATTTCTTGTCAATTTTCACACTAAAGGTTTTTATTTGCTTCCTACTGGCTTGCGGGGTGGGATGGCACTGGGCAAAAAGCCAGCACTGGCTACTTCCCTACTTACTCTCATGTAATTCCTTCCTTTCCAATTAATATAAACACATTAATTTTCTTGCTAATTATACCAGGGCTGGGGTGGGCTTCCAAAAGGTGGAGAGTGGGAAATAAGAGCTATAAGATTTACCCTTTTACAGGGCTTCCTCATGAGTTCTGTAAACCTTTCCTTCTGTTTGCGCCATATCCTTCTGATGCTGCAAACCAGAAGAAAGCTAAAGTAAAATCATAAGCACAGCAGTATCCACATGATTTTCACTTAGACACCATTTAAGGACAGATTTGCCAGTTCCAGTTGCAGTTGCTGAAGAAGGACTACCAATATTGTACACTATTTAATAATAATGATATTATTTAAATTCTAATTATCTAGATCAGCTGTCCTGAACCTTTTTGGCACCAGGGACCCAAAAGTTTGGAAACAGCTGGGGATGGCATGGTTTCACATGCTACTTTGATCCTGCGTATGCACAGATGAACCTTTATTTGTTTGTGTAGCCCAGTTTCTATAGTCTGGTACTGGTCTGCAGCCTCAGGGGTTGGGGACCCCTGATCTAGATGTATATGGTAATGGGTGTTGTCTGAGGAAGCAGTTGCTTTTATCTTCAGATTATTATTTTCCTTTCAATTTCAACCAGATTGTTTTCCACTTATAAAAAAAATAATAATGATTCCTTTCTTTGAATCAGGATTGCTGACTTCATGTACAAGTTCAATGTATATGTTGCAACATGCATTTTTTAGTGCCTCCTTAGTATTCCACCTGGAAATTAAAACAAAAACTGATAACAAAGATGATGCCAGAAAGTACAGTAGTTTAATTCAGTTGGGAGCTGATGTCTTCAGAATGCTAACTAGTGATCAGTAAATAATTGACAATAATCTAGAAGCACAATTGTAACTAAACTTAGTTTCATACATTGATGACATAAATATATACATAAATCAAATTTTGGACAAGTAGCTTGATTGTAGAAAAATATTTATCTGGGGTAATAGGATTTAAGTAAATTCATTGCACAAGACAAGTTCACTGTAGTGGGTATGTTATGAGCAAATTAAACAAATTAGCAGAATGAATAATTTCTTTGTTGTAAAAATAGGCATAGGTTCCAAGAGAAACAAAACTTCTAGAAAAAGATATATAATATCAAAAAGATTCAGACAGGCTTTGTTTAAACAATTTTAGTAAAATTATTTAAGGAGTTTTGAAATCCTTTGTAGTATGGGACAGCCAGAATATTAAAGTGTAACTGAGATTTTAAAGTTAATACTGTCTTGTTCAGAAGTATAGAGTATAAGAAATATGTCAAATTTGATTTTGTTCCCTTTTAATATTCCCAATTTTAAATGTGTTTTGCATTCTTTGCAGATAAGTTTGCAAATATATTTTCCTACATCCATAATTTTATGTATGGCTCTAAAATATGCATTTTTCCAATAGTTTTTCCTGTAATCTATTTTTATGTGTCCAACAATATGTACATTACAGTTTGTGAGATGTGATGAAATTTTTTTTTCTTCTCCATTCATAGAAAAAAATTGCCTTGTCATTCCATTTATGTCTAGTGATCATTTGTTGAAGAAAGTATTCAACAATAATCTAGAAATTTTTTTTGAAGAACATTAGCCAAATCATTAACTAATGATTTTTTATTTTTGTAATATGTAATTTTTATTTTTAACATTAATACTAGAGGGTAAAATTGGAGAACAAATGAAAAAGAGTAAGTAGTACTCTTGCTATAATTATTAACCTGATTTTTAAATCATATATTTTAATTCTTTTAAAATCATAATTTTTTAAATCATAAATAATTTTTCAATCATATATCCATACATGATTGCTGCATTATTGTAATTTTGTTTGAATATTTTTAAGGGTGTTACCTCCTAAATAGTGTTCCTTTAGCAAAAAGTCTAGATTCTAGAAATAACTATTCCTTTAGGAAGTTCTGGGAAATGTTGAATTTGTTTTATGTTTAAGTGTGATTTTGATGCAAAATAGATGCTAACTAGGGGCAAAACTCCGCCAAATGTTTTATATGACATTCTAAAGTAGAAAGGCACAATTTGAATGGTTTATGAATAGCTCCACAACTGAGACATTAAATTACAGCCTGTGTAATCACACAAGGATGATGAATACAGGATACCATAAAACATTTTTATTACTAGTTACCTTTAATGTTGAGCAGATTGAAAATCCGTCATACTGGATCAGTCCTGTTGACATCTTACATATGTAATAAATGAATATGATGAGGACTACAGAATGCATAGAATAGAAGTAAAAAAAATAGTTTGTATAACTTTAAGGAGACCTAGATTATGGCGATATAATTGATAAAACCTCACATATTTTAATATTTTAGATGAACGAGTGAAAATCTGTTTCAATGTGTTTCTTTTCAAGCAAAACTTTCATGTGTACTTATACCAGCATGAAGAATGCTTGACATCCTTGAGCTTTTATGTGAGTATGAAAAATCCAGTTTGTTAAAGGTAGATTAAGAATGAAAATACATTGCAAAGTCTAGTTCCTGAAGTTGAACATGATCAATGTAAATAGTGGGTTGATAGTGATTTCTTTAAATGTTTAAAAAGTTTTAAATCAGTTCCTTTAAATATTTATTGTCTGTTCAAAATGAATTTTCAGTATTATATATGCTCCTTGGGCAATGCTACTTTTCTACCTTTATGCTTTTTGAAAATGGTAGGTTAATTTAATGCTTATAAAGTAATTTAGTGCTGATTTACTAGCTTTTCATTCATAGGAGAGGAATTATGATGGCAGATTACTAAACATGCCGGTACATACAGAATATAGATAATAATCTTTAGGAGAAATTAGTTTTTTCATTCCAGGTTAAGAAGGCCAAATTATGAAGGGTTTGATGTCATGATTATTGTATCTTGACCTTGTGATCCCTAGCAATTTCTAGCACTTAGCTGCTTGGAAACAACATCATAACTGTTTCCTTGGACATCTAAAGATTACTAGGGATTGTTTATCTCCCATATGTCAAAATATATGTTAACAATTTTTTTTACAAATGGGGGACATGCAGTAGTTATGCTTTCTGTTGAAGGAATCTGCAGGTTTTTTACTATATTGAAAGTGTAGATAAAGCCCATGTCACACTGCACCAACGGATGCAAAGAGGATGTAAAATGGACAAAAAAGCTTGCCATCCATTGGAAGGTCCACAGCCTGTTCTCACACTGCGTAGCGGGTCGATGCGCATGAGATTGTGCGGATTGCAGCAACTTCATGATGCTCTCACAGTCTGCTGGCTCCTGCTCATGTGGTGGAAGTATCTGAAGATGTTGGCCAGATGCCAAAGCGTTCTCAGACCATCTTGCCCTGACAGTCTTAGTTCGAGTCCTTTACGGTGGTATCTGGAACTTAGCTTATGATGTAGGTTTTGCGGGGAAGCGTTCATCACCCCGATGATGGCACTTTGTGTGTCATTGGTAGGTCTGACTGAAACCCATGTCGGTGCGTTCCAGCCATCCTTGGGTCACTGGGCTTTGTATATATAGGGATTGAAGTACCCGTGCTAGATCGATGTACATATTGTAGTCAGCAGTCAACCATGGCAAGAGGTGAGCTGAGAGCCTTGTATGAAATGATTGCCTGGAGTTGCCTGACTTTGCAGCACATGCCTTCCCATCTATGGCTCCAACAGCAGCATTGTGGTGGACAAGTTCCACTCTGATACCATTGCT
This sequence comes from Laticauda laticaudata, assembly GCA_004320025.1. Lineage (NCBI taxonomy): Eukaryota > Metazoa > Chordata > Lepidosauria > Squamata > Elapidae > Laticauda > Laticauda laticaudata. The sequence continues at coordinate 31,924 of BHFT01057108.1, forward strand.
CTGCTTTCCTCAGCCTTCTTTCAGTGGTCGAACTTGAGGAGTCCTCCACGTATTCTTCTGCTGATGGGCCTGCCCATTCTCTGCCACAATGTGATTGTGTTGTGTGCACCCTCACGATACTGCAGTTTTGATATGTCAGGTTCCAGAGCAGGCGGCGCAGATTCAGTGCCACCTTCAGTCCAGGGTCCAGGACTGGGGCCGAAGTGGGTGCTTGGCTTGGTCAACTGGTCAGACATACCACTTCGGTCACGATGAAGCTGGCCGAGCGTCATCCTCATGGAATGCCTTGGAATTCTCGTACCGACGGTCTTCTTCTACTCGCTCCTGCATCAGATTTAATAACGAGTCCAGACATATCCCACTTTCTTTCCATCATCTTCGTAGCCGACAACTATTATGGCTACGACTCTCTTAGTCTCCTTTGCGTGAAAGGTGAACAGTCTGAAGGGTTGGTTCTGGTGCTTGATGATGTCGGCTACCAAAAGGTGAGTGTGATGACTTGATCCATGTGTGTCCGTCAATGCTATGATAGCGAAAAGCAGAGCAGCTGAGAGTCTGCCCCAGGGCGCTGGTGATAGTTGCTCCAGGTGACTACTACTCCCCCTTTTATCGGAAAGTATGTCGGTTTCTCTGCTTTAGGTGTCTTCCAATACTCATTCATCTCTCGACTCTACCAATATCGAGTACATCCATATTAATGACAGTCTTGTCCAATCTTAATTGCTTTTTATCGCTGCTCGCTCTGTCTTTCATCCTTTTCTATTGTCTTGTACATATACCTGTGTTGTGATCGCTCTCCAATTACCTTTCCAATCTTTCTTCTCTCCTCGTTCTGTTCACTCGCGAGCAGATGTAGTTGCAGCGGCTGATGCTCCCACGATTCAGTCTTCGTTACTCGATTGCCTACGCTACCCATGGAATGTATACAGATGACCACGGCCGTAGACACGTTTGTTACCGGTCATGTGTGTCGGCGGATTAGTCATCTCGGCCGGATAAGTTCATCCGCTGATCAAAGTTTATGTGCAGAGTATCACAATGGTATTAGTGGATGATTGAATGCAGTATGACGGATGTTCTACAGGATTAGGCGTAGGAAGACGTTGCAGTGAGTACACAATGGATAACATCGGTTTTTC
>BHFT01057111.1:0-14381 GCA_004320025.1 Laticauda laticaudata
CCCCCCCCCCCTCAAAAAACAATCTCCCCACCTTTCCAGACAGTGCTTTTCATACAATACAAACATGCTTCAAAGCTGCACTTTTGTTACTCTGGTAGCAACAAGCAATCCTCAAGTATTCTGATGGGAAAGCGTGGGCAGTTTATCAGCTTATCAATGGCCTGAATTTTGACATTATGCTTTACCCCAGGAAGGAAATACAGCAAGCCTGAAGTGAAATACTGTCTCCCCTGCTCAGTTACTGGGTTAAAATAGCTGCAACGAAGAACCTGTTCAACCAGATCCCTGGTTCAAATGTAATATATTAATCTATCGATGCGATTGCAGGATGTGGCTGAGTCAAAAGCTACCACAGGTTATTGCTACACATCAGAAAAAATGCCAACCCAGGAAAAGAAAAGCCTTCGAAAAACTGGGATTGCTCTTTCAAAGTGGACTCGCGTTAAATATTTGCAACATTTAGCTCACCTATTACGGTGCGGTAGCCCTCAATTTACATGAGGACAGTTTAACAACTGAAAAAAAGGTTATGATCAGGTTATGATTAACAGATTAACAGAGTTGGAAGGGACCTTGTAGCTCATCTAGTCCAACCCTCTCCTCCCAAGCAGGAGACCCTCCACCATTTCTGACCGATGGCAGTCCAGTCTCTTCCTGAAAGCCTCCAGGGATGAAACTCCCACAACTTCTGAAGGCGAGTCCTTCCACTGATTAGAATAAGAGTTGGAAGGGATCTTGTAAGTCATCTAGTCCAACCCCCTGCCCACTCAAGCAGGAGACCCTACACCATTTCTGATAGCAGTGCAGTCTCTTCTTGGAAGCCTCCAGGGATGAAGCTCCCACAACTTCTGAAGGCAACTTCTCTTCCATGATTGTTCTCATTGTCAGAAAGTTTCTCCTTATTTCTAGGTTGAATTTCTCTTTGGTCAGTTTCCACCCATTATTCCTTGTTTGGCCTTCAGGTGCCTTGGAAAATAGCTTGACCCTTTCCTCTTCTCTGGGCAGCCCCTCAAATATTGGAAGGTTGCTCTCCTGTCTTGTTTTATAGAGTCCCCGTGGTCATAGGGAATAATGCATCCAGTTTTGGTCACCACATTACAAAAAAGATGTTGAGAGTTTGTAAAAAGTGTAGAGAGGAGCAACTAGGATGATTAAAGGCCTGGAGGCTAAAACATATGAAGAACAGCTGCAGGAACTGTTGCAGTCTAGTGAAGAGAAGGACCAGGGGAGACATGATAACATCTTCCAGTATTTGAGGGGCTGCCCCAGGGAGGAAAGGGTCAAACTATATTCTAAAGCATCCCGAAGGCCAGATAAGAAATAATGGGTGGAAACTGATCAAGGAAAGATTCAACCTGGAAATAAGATTTTTTTTTTTCTGACAGTGAGAACAATCAACCAGTGGAACAGAAGTTACCTTCAGAAGTTGTGGGAGTTTCATCACTTGAGACTTTCAAGAAGAGTCTGGACTGCCATCGGTCAGAAATGGTGTGGGGTCTCCTGCTTGGGCGGGGGTTGGACTAGATGGCCTACAAGGTCCCTTCCAACTCTGCTAATCTGTCAAGTCAGAATCGTCCCATTTCTTTGCCTCCTTAAGGTAAGGAAAGCATCGACCCTGGATGTTAAACAGGGGCTGCCAGCCAACGTGCCTCACTCCCAGATGAGCCATACAAGGAAGTGATTCAACCCTCCTGATCCAATTTCCACTCAGGGAAAAAACAAAAAACCTTTTTCTGAGGCGCGTATTTGCAGACAGCCCAAATAATAATCCCCTGACAGAAAATGAAATCCGGATGCATTTCCGATTGGCTCCATTAATTCTCTTGACCGCAAGCACAGACACGTTACTGCAAATTATGATTTCTACTGGGTCTATGTCCTTGCACCGGAGCCAAGGAATAGAGAGCATTGAAAAGGAGACATTGTTTACATGACCTGCCTTCAACATCTTGCATGTTTTGGAAGGCAACGTCACACAAACCCACAACACAGAACTTGGCTTTTGCTGTCAACCAGACCCCAGTCTTAATGTCTCTGGAGATTATCTGTCATCCAGGTCATGATTGTCCCCAAAGTGCTTTTTTAAAGAAGCAACTGGACTTGTTTTTCTTTGAAGAGGTTTTGCTTCTCATCCAAGGAGCTTCTTCAGTTCTGAAGAAGAAGAACTGAAGAAGCTACTTGGATGAGAAGCAAAACATTTNAAGAAGAAGAACTGAAGAAGCTACTTGGATGAGAAGCAAAACATTTTTTTCTTTTTTGTTCTTTTTACATTTTTTATTAAACATAACATTTTAAAAATATTGAACATAGTGGAGCTGTTTTGACATAACTTTTGGTCATCATTCTGGTAAAATATAATAGAACATAGATCTTATATACATTTGTACATATATGTATATGTATATATACATCCAACATTCTTGGTATTATTTAAGTCTCATGATCACAGATGTCCTCTTAACGCTTTTCAATCTTAAACTCTTCCTTTCTGTCCCCACAAATAGTAAAATCTGTTCCAAATTATATAATATTCCAATTCATCCTTATTTTTCATCTGTTGTGGTAGCTGATTCATTTCAGCACAAGTCAAAATTGTATTTATTACTTCATCTTCACTAGGAATTTCTTTCTCTTTCCACTTCTGGCCAAATAGCATTCTTGTCGCAGTGATGGTATTAAATATAACTCTTCCTTATTGTATTTTTTTTGGTATAATTCCCAATAAAAAACATTCTGGTCTATGGTCTATTTTAAATCCCATCATTTCTTCCAACCATTACTCAACTCATGTGCTTTTTTACAGCTCCACCATGCATGATAGTATGTGCCTCGGAGAAGCAAAACAATTTTAAAAAAGAGGTCTCTGGAGATTCTCAGTCGTCCAGATCATAATTGTCCCAAAAGCTTTTCTTTGAAGAGGTTTTGCTTCTCCTCCAAGGAGCTTCTTCAGCTCTGGCTGGATGGTGGGGAAGGGAAGGATTTATACCCCTTTGCATCCTTTTAGAGGGTCGTTGAGGCCACTTGGAGGTTTATCTATGTCTCAGGGTCACCTTTTTTGCTTCCTGCAGAAAAGCACCTTTGGATATAACCCAGTCTTCTAGCCATCTTAGACTCCAAAGCCATCATCCCCATTAGCACACAGGTAGTTCTCAACTTACAACCATTTGTTTTGAAGTTACAAGGCATTGAAAACTATGACCGATGGCTGTTTTCCACACATATGATCTTGTAGCATTCCCACGTCACATGATTAAAACAACTGCCTTTTGGTACTGGTCTGGGTAATTTGTGATTTAGAGAGGGGTCTCCAACCTTGGCAACTTTAAGACTTGTGGACTTCAAGTAGTAGAATTCCTCGGAGTTGGATGTCCACAAGTCTTAAAGTTGCCAAGTTTGGAGACCTCTCGTCTGGAGCCAAGACTCTAAGCTGGCAAATTTTTCTCACAACCTGGTGTACAGTTTTGGTGTCTCTAGAAGAATTTCTAGAAAGTGGGGCGACTTGAGTGATGGAAGCTGGAACCAGGAGAAAGTTGGAAGGACGGGAAAAATGCCGTGAAATGGGACTGGATATGGAAAATCTCATTTTTTAAAAAAGCACATTTTCCATGATGTCTTTAAGAACTGCAATAGCTCTGCAGTGGCAAGGGCTGTGAAAGTATATCTGCAGACCCCTCACATCCTGGACATAAATGGTTTCAACTTCTACCCTCAAAATGACATTATAGAGCGGGGGGGAGGTGTCTTCAAACTTGGCAACTTTTAAGACTTGTGGATTTCAACTCCCAGAATTCCTCCTCCAGTCATGTTAGCTCAGAGAATTCTTTGGGGTTGAAGTCCACAAGTCTTAAAAGTTGCCAAGTTTAAAGATCCTTGATTATGAGAGCATTGCCACACCAGAGTAACTAGACAAGACAGTTTTTCCCAAATGCCATTCCCTCTGCTAAACAACAAATTCCACAACACAAACTATTTACTTAAAGACTATATTATTATTATTATTATTATTATTATTATTATTATCATCATCATCATCCTTTTTATTACCGATCTCCTCCCTTTTATGACTGTGACCTTGTTGATTGTATCTTGTAGCTTTGCTGGCTGAGGAATTCTGGGAGTTGAAGTCTACAAGTCTTAAAGTGGCCAAGGTTGGAGATCCCCGATTTAGAGGAGATACAACTATTCTGACTTACAACCATATTTTTTCTGACCATTCACAGTTGTAATGGCCCTTGAAAGAGTGGCTTATGATTGTTTCCTTAACAACTGTTGCTACATCCTCAAGGTCATGTGATCAAAATTGAGTGGCTCCTATTTACGACGGTCACAGTGACTCACTTTTGCAAATGTTGACAAGCAAAACTCCATGGGGAAGCCAAATTCACTTAACAACAGGTTATCAACTCAACAACTGCAATGATTCACTTAACAGGTGTGGCAAAAAATATGAGGCAAAACTCATTGATCAAATGTCTCGCTTAGCAAACATACATTTTTGGCTCAATTGTGGTTCATAAGTCAAGAACTACCATATTCACATTCAGATTTGTTTAGGAGAAGATTAAAAAAACACATATTCTTATCAGGAAAATACAAGCATATGCGGAAATGAATAGATAAACACTGGCAATTAAGGAGAAAGAGCAAACTTAATATTACATGGTATGGGATTTATTCTATCAATTGGTTAAATAATAAAAATGTAAGTTAGAAATAGGAGAAAAAAATCACGCTGATGTGTGAAAAAGAGGTAAGTTAATATGATTAACATGTTGAATATTATTATGTTAATATTGTATAAATATATTCGTATAATGAATAGGTGGACATTACGATGTCAAATATCGTAGAATCGATATGTAATGAAGGATGTTGTAACTTTGATTATGGTTTAACAAGTGTTTGTACCCAGACAACACACTGTTCAACTGAAGATGGAATGATTGTATTAAAAATAAAAAAATATTAGTCAAAAAACACCACATATTCTGTACATAAGCCCCCTTTTCTTGGTTCAATGCTCGCAAGGATGCAAATGTTCAAAAATTTAATTCATAGATATCATCTTTAAATACGTTTGACAGCTACCCAACTTTTTTTGTTCCCTACTGTATTTCGGTTGTAGAGGAGGAGAGGAGGAGGAGAAGGAGGAGAAATTTGGGGTTGTAATGGGATATTTTCAAAGGGACTATTGTAAGTCAAGGTTCCCTCAGTTATTTTTTTGAAAGAAATCCAGAGTGAGTCTTGCATGAATCACTAAAGGGATGGAACACAAGTATGTACAAACTTGCTAAGCTTTCCAAAACTGAAAAGTTTTTTATATATCAGACCCATAAACCTGGCCAAAGAGATATAACAAGTGATGAGGTCCTGCCATGTTTAAATAAAATAAGGTTTTTCCCAAATTGTATTTGGAACTATTAGCCATCTGATCTCTTTTATTCAAATGCAGAAATTTCCAAGACTGAGCCCATAAAAAGAATGAGAACCGGATTGGTTCGTGGCATGTCTTCCCTCCATAGCCGCATATAACCAAATACCGAAGATTGTGTAAATCTTTTATAAAATAAATTTACCAGGCCCAGGACAGGAAAAAAAATGATTTTCCTTCCAACTAAGAATGAACCTTTTCTTCAGCAGCTAGGAAAGGGAGGGAGGGAGAGAGAAAGAGAGGACTAAAAAAAGGGCAGAACCCAAAACAAATCCAAGTTTATTCCAAGTGGTCTCTGTTCCCAATTTACATTTTTCTTCCTCCTCCCCCTCACCCCACTGCCACCCCGACGCTCAAAATTAAGTTTAAGCACTTAATGTACGAAGTAGCCTGGAGTTATTGGCTGGATTTCTTCCTGAAAATTGGATGGGTTTTGATGAAATGGAACCGTTAGATTAGTCAAAGCGCTCCTTGCCATGTTTACAAAACTACAATGAGGAGATTGTGCGAGGCAGCCAATGTTTATCTGACTTGTGAACCCAGGAGGGGAGAACCTGAACAGGGCGGCTCTCACACTTGGATAGCAACTGTTTGTGCAAACACCGGCACAACTTCAGAACAATCCCATATATTCACGGTCCTCGCTTCGGGATATAAAGCCAGGATTCATTGTGTTTTGCTCCAATGTGCCAAATAAATAAATTTAAAAATCGCAGGTTTGGGGAGCCCACAGATGTTTTCTCCATTTCCAGACCATCGCTGTGTGTTGGTGAATTGTGAGTCCGTTCACACACACACACACACACATGCTTTCTCGTTCTGGTTTGTTTTCTTTGGGGTGTTTTTGTAAAGGTAGATGGAGCGAATCAAGAGTGAACGTGGTGACGTTCCCAGTGTCTGGGAATGCAGCATTTGTAGCTTCCACTTTATGCTGCACACGTTGTCAAAATTGCAAAGATTGGTCGAAAAGATTTCTCTAAGCCAGTGGTTCCCAAACTTTTTCAGTCCACCGTCCCCTTGGTGCTAAAAACTCATCCTTGGTGTCCCCCACCCAGGGGTGGGACTCAAATTTCTGTGGGCGTGGCCTAATTTGAGAATGTGGCGTACTGGTCACGTGACTGGCTGGGCATGGCTTGCTGGCTGGGCGTGGCTTGCTGGTCACATGACCGGGTAGGCGTGGTTTGATGTTCATGTGAGTAGGTGGGTGTGGCCAGGTGACTGGCAAACCAAATACAAGTGGTCCTCACTTAATGGCCATTTGCTTAGCAAGTGTTCTAATTTATGACTGGCCTCCCCAGAGGTACTTGACCTGTTTTTGGAATTTTGACAGCCATGCACATGCATGCACACACACAAACACACATACACTCCCTTCTAACCTGCTGGAGCATGTCATTGGACTAGAATCAGCAAAGCATCTCTGGTTAGATTCTTGTCAGCTTAACGCAATCCTGGGTTGTATAAACAGAGGCATAGAACTGAAATCACGTGAAGTATTAATACCGCTTTGTACATCCTTTATAAGGCCACACTTGGAAATCTGCATCCAGTTTTGGTCACCAACGTGACCAAGTTATTGAGACTTTGGGAAAAAGGCAGAGAAGAGCAACTTCTCTGTTAATAACACAATAGGTACAAACTCAGAGTAAACCGTTCCAAACTCAGTTGCACAAAATACGACCTCAGCAACAGGTCAACACCTGGAACTCACTCCCTGACTCTGTTGTTACATCCTCAAACCCCCAAAACTTTAATCTTAAACTGTCTGCTGTGGACCTCACTCCATTCCTAAGAGGTCTGTAAGGAAATGCGCATAAGTGCATCAGCGCTACCGTCCCTCTACCATTGTTCCCATTTATTCGTATTCATTTACTATGTATATACTCATACCTGCTTATACTTATATGTTATGTTCAAGTCATACTTGTTTTCTCATACGTGCTTGACAAACTAAATTAAATAAATAAAATAAACAAACTAAGAGGATTAAAGGCCTGGAGACTAAAACATATGAAGAACAGTTGCAGGAGTTGGGTTTGTCTAGAGAAAAGAAGGACTAGAGGGGGACATGATAGGAATATTCCAATATTTGAGGGTCCACCACAAAGAGGAGGGGCAAATTAATTTCCAAAGCACCACAAGGCAAGAGAAGAAACAACAGATGGAAACTGATCAAGGAGAGAAGCAACCTGGAATTAAGGAGAAACTTCCTAACAGTGAGGACAATTAATCAGTGGAACAGCCTGCCACCAGAAATTGTGGGTGCTCCAACACTGGAGGATTTTAAGAAGAGACAGAACAGCCATTTGTCTGGAATAGTATAGGGTTCCATTTATAGGTTCTTGCCTGAGCAGGGGGGTTGGACTAGAAGACCTCCGGGGTCCCTTCCAGCTCTATTCTGATTGTTTGTTATGCACTGTGTAAAACCGCTGTCAGATTGATAAGACTTCATTGCAAAAAAACGTTAAATAATGTTCACCTCTGTTGAATATTGAAAGACGCTCTTATCTATGACAGTCACATAAAGAGAGCTGGGTTGGTTTTGTTGTTTGTTTTGTTTTTTTTGAGAATCACTGGAGAGGCCTCACTTTCATAAAAACCATATGAAAAAAAGTTGAGGAAAAAGTTGGCCAGATTAAGTAATTGGACCCATCCCTGCAGTTTTCATCTCTCTGATGAAAAGTCTGAAAATACCTGCCTTTAAACATTTCTCAGTAATATGTTTTTGCTGTTTTACCATGGAAGAAAACCAAGTTTATTGTTACTTGTTTGAATTATTTCATTGATTTAGAATTGTAAAATGTATAGTCATTTGGTCGAGTTGGGCAGCTATAAAAATTGCACAAACTAACTCATCAAACATAAATACTTTTTAAAGTTTGCTAATGAGTGGTCCTTTTAAAGATTATAGATATATAGATATATATTTGTTTTCTGAGGTTTTTGTGGGTATTTCTATGTGGATCTTTAGTTATTCGGGTTTTCTCCCACGTAAAATTGGAAGTATCTAGGCGACGTTTCGATAGATATGGCAAAGTATTTGAAAGCAAAACTATAAATTAATGAAATTGGCTGTTTATAAAGAGAATCAGCATAAAATGTGCTATCAGTGGTATCTGGCACCTTCAAGATTAGCCAGTATGTATCCAAATTTAAGCCCACTCTGTTGGAAATGTAGACAAACAAGGGGTACCTTCTTCCACGCTTGGTGGCTTTGCCCGAAGAGCAAAAAGTATTGGGAAAAAATATGAAAAAATAGATCAGATGCCAACAGATAATTTGATAATCCAGAAGATGTATGACTGCATGGAAATGGATAAACTCACCCCAAAGTTAAAAGATAAGAAAGACTCAAAATATTTTACAGTTTGGGAAGACTGGTATAATTGGATAAAGGACAGAAACCTGTAAGTAAACAGATAGAGAAAAGATGTATATACCAGATATAGGTACTAAGTATTGGAAAACTGTTTGATAAAAGCACACCATCTAAGCAATTAGAAATGTTTATATTTTTACATTTATTGGTTATGTATAACTTTTTGGTTTTGTATTTTATGAAATGTTTTATATTATGTATATATTTTAATGTATATAATGACATAGGAAAATACCCAAACAAAGCTGAATATCATAGATAGATAGATAGATAGATAGATAGATAGATAGATAGATAGATAGATAGATAGATAGATAGATAAGATAGATAGGACGATACTCAATACAGAAGACCTGATGATGGCAGATGAGATTCTGCCGAAACATTGCGACAACTTTAAAAGTACAACTACAATGACATGGGATAATACCCAAACAAAGCTGAATACCAAATAGATAGATAGATAGATAGATAGATAGATAGATAGATAGATATAGATAGATAGATAGATAGATTAGATGGATGGATGGATGGATGGATGGATGGATGGATGGAGAGGGAGGGAGGGAGGGAGGGAGAGAGAGAGAGAGAAGGGTTGGAAAGGCCCAATTAAGGGAAGGTTACATCCTTAGTTGAAAGAACAGATTATGAACAGATCACCATGAAAAAAAAAATTATCTGGCCACAAGGAGTTGCAAATGACTTGATGGCCCATAATGAATCAATCAACCCTTGAGCAACTTCCACATTGTCAAGTTCTTAATCCCATTAACACATTTTTCAAAGAGATCAGTTGGAAATAGCTCTCCAGTCATTTTAACACCATTTCAGTCCCCTTCATTTACAGAGGACAAAGGACAGATAATGATCTTCTTTCTTTGGGAAGCCTTTGGGGTATTTGGAGAGTGTTCTCAGGTCCCCTTTAATTGTTTTCCAGGTCACCCTGCTCTCAAAGTCTTTACTTTGGGATCACTGATCCATTCTCCAAACATTTTTTTCACCTGCTCCATGTAGAATATCTGGATGAAAACTAATGTTCTGATCTGCAGCCAAAGGGCATGGTCAACCTCCATTGTGCCATTATCAGAAGCAAGTTTCAAATTCTGAGTTTTGTCACCTGTCTAAAGGCTTACAAGCATTTTCCTGCTCATCCACCTTTGCTATACATGATCAGGTTAACCTGAGAAATAGCCCATCCATTCCCAAAGCACTGCAAAATTTTCACCTGTGGGCTAAATTAAGGCTGCAGGCAATGTGGTTATTTCAATATAATAATAATGTTGCTGGCAAGACTCTGTGTTTGATCTCTGGGAAAGCTAAACAATAAACAAGAGAAAGTAGCTTTAAAAAAACACAAATATAGATGCTTCTCTCTGGTGCTTATCAGCCTTGGCAAGATTTAAGAGATTTAAGGCTTCAACTCCCAGAATTCCAGGTGCTGGCTGGGGAATTCTGGGAGTTGAAGTCCACCCATCTTAAACTTGCCAAAGTTGACAAGCACCAGAGAGAAGCATCCATATTTGAATATTTGAACAATCATTTTAAACCCTGGAGGAAGGAGTGGAAGAGGGGAGAGGGAGAGAGGATGGAGGGAAAGAGGGAGACAGAGGGGGAGAGAAGAGAGGGAAGAAAGGGAAAGAGGGAGAGAGGAAGAAAGATAAAAAGGGGGGAAGGGGGAGAGAGAGAAGGAGGGAGGGAAAGAGGAAGAGAGAAAAGGAGGGAAAGGTTGAGAGAAGGAGGGAGGGAAAGAGGTAGGGAGAAAGCAAGGTCGGAGGGAAAGGTTGAGAGGAGGGAAGGAGGGAGAGAGAATGGGAGAGAGGGAGGAATGGAGGGAGAGCGAAAGGAGGAGGGAGAAAGGGAGAGGGAAAGGAGGAAGAGAGAGAGAAGAGGAGGGAGAGAGTGAGGAAGAGAGAGAAGGAGAGAAGGAAGGGGAAAGAGAGAGAAGGAGGGAGAGATGAGGTGGGGAACCAGAAATTCTCAGGCCTATAGAAACATGTAAGACCCTTTTAGTTTCTAGCACAAAAACACCTTGCCAAGATTCTGCTAATTCCTTGGAAAGCTGGGAGTTGGAAACAACAAAAGCTTAAACTCCCCGAAGGCATGGAAGCATTTGCACACTCTCACTAGCAATGGGAAGCCAACCCACTCCCCCTGGCCCAATGATGCTTATCGGCAGGAAGAGGCCTTATCTCGCCCAGCTGGGTCGAGAGTCAAGTCCCCAGTCATGTAGGGTCAAGAGAGCTGGAAATTGCCAGGGAGTCTTGGCAAGGGGAGCCTGACAGCTTGACTAAGCAGCTCGGAGAACCGGTTGTTGGAAGGAATTCCTGGGCTAATCCTGTCAGGAAGGCAGGAAGGAAACATTCTGGTGTTGCTTACAGAAACTGCCTCTCCTTAACCCTTATTTACATCTTGGGCATGGAACTCGACTTCCTGTTCTAGGAACTTCTCTGGAGTTTTTTCCCTCCTTATGCTGGTACCTTTGCTTGATTGTTGTGGAGGGACCATTGAAATGTTCCGATGGCACTTAGAAAAGGTGCTATGAACCATTTTTCACACTTAACGACTGTGTTGCAGCATCCTCATGTTCACGAGAGGCCAGGCAAGGAGATGCGTGCCTCGATTGTGGTGATGTTGACTTGGCCACACCCAGCCAGTCACATGACACCAATGCCACATCCACCAACTAAGCACGCCCCCAGAACTGTTTGTTAAAAAGTTTGAATCCCACCCCTGTGCACTCTGCATGCACCAATCCGCTTGCTGCACATGCGTGTGCGATTCCCCTGCTGCGTGCATGTTACGCATGATCACACTGCCACACTGTGCAATCTCTCGCATGCACTCAAGACCCCCAGGCAACGTCTGCTCTCATCTCTGCAACGATGCGCGCGGTGTCTCCCACGCACCCCCCCCCTGCACATGCGTTCCAGATACCGACAATCTTTGCTGTCGGGTGATGGCGGCATGCAATGCATGTGAGTGGGGCCTCTTCTGCGGTGAGCTCTTTGCATGCCAGGGAATGGTTCTGCATGTCCACTTCCAGCAGTATGTGGCATAGGTTTCACCAATCAGAACCGATAAGCCGGGAAAATGTTTTGTAAAGAATGAGGCCCGTAATTATTCAGTATGTGGTGAAGAGTTCTAAAGAAAGTACCAAATTTTTGGCACAAATGCTTAGAAGAAACATTGGACCTAAAACATAAAATTACACCACCAGAAATGTTTTTTATTACTGGGAAAATAAATGAGAATTTTCAAAAAAAAGAAAAAAAAGCAGATATATACCTAATCATTCATGTGATTAGCAGACTGCAAGATTATCAATTGCCCAAATAATGGAAGTTAAATCGGAATACTGTACAAGTGAAGCAATAATAGGAAAAAAAACTTTTTCGTTAAAACTCACTGTGGCTGAGTTAGATCGTATGAACCTACAGAATTTAAAGGAGTGAAAGCAATTCAGAATTTTTGCAATATGGGGGAAAAAAATTCACAATTGGTGAGGGATATTGAAAAGGAAGTCCAAAAAATGGTGAAATAGAATTAAAGAAGAAGATTATATTGCTACATAATGTCTAAGGATAGAAACGGATACAAGATTACATGTGTCAATATATACTTATGTATATGTATAGATGTAATATAAATGTTTATACTGTTGAATGATATTTTACTCATATAACAAATGTAAAGAGTGAGAAAGATTGAGATATGTGTCAAAAAGATCACCACGTTCAATGTTTTTAAAACCTACTTTTCAATAAAATATTTATTTTTAAAAAAGGAAGGAAGGAAGGAGATGCAGACACTAAAAAGGGGTTTTTCTTCCGGTAAGGAAAAGGCAGCAGCGTAACAGAGTTCTTTAAACCTTGGTTAGTTTCCTCTCCCCTTTGAGCCCCCCAACCCAGTCCCTGCTCTAAGGGCCCAACNAGCAGCGTAACAGAGTTCTTTAAACCTTGGTTAGTTTCCTCTCCCCTTTGAGCCCCCCAACCCAGTCCCTGCTCTAAGGGCCCAACCTGGTTCAGGGGAATCCGATGGTGGTTTGGAGCCACCAGGCTAAAGGCTCTTTGCTGGTTTTTGAGACCTGTCATTTGTCTGTCACTCCTGGGGGAAGTTAATGGATTCGTTTGTTTAGTTTGTGCTTAGATTGGGAGAGTGAGATTAGAGGGGAGGGGAGGGGAGGGGAGGGGAGGGACCAGCCTGATCCACCCAGGAATGCCATTGTTTTCCTTGTGGCCAGGCTGCAAACTGGAATGGGGGGGGGGTTGTTTCACACCTCAGACTGAACAACCCCAGAGAACACACCTGCCTGGGCCTGGCAGAAAGACAAGGAGAGGGCAGGAGGGGTGGTTGAAGGGCAACCCTTGCAGGGAGGGAGGGAAGGAAGGAGGAAGGAAGGAGAGCGAAGGAGAGGGAAGGAAGAGAAAAGGAGTGAAGGAGGAGGGGAGGAAGGAAGGAAGGAAAAAGAAAAAAGGGAAGGAAGGGAGAGAAAAGGGAGGGAGGAAAAAGAGGGAGAGAAGGAGGGAAGAAGGAAGGAAGGAGGAGGAGAGGGAAGGAAGAGAAGGAAGGAGGGAGGGAGAAAAGGAAGGAGAGAAGGAAAAAAGAGAGGGAAAGGAGGAGGAAGGAAGGGGGGAGAGAAAAGGATTCGCTTCAAGGGTCACCATGAGGCAGCTTCTGCAAAGTCACCAGGAGTCCTTGGCCTCCTTACCTCTGGCCGCCTCAGCCGCCACCAGCGTCCCCAGGAGCAGCAGCGCAATCCGGACGGCCATTTTGACTGCCAGGGAGTCTCCAACACCTGGAAATTTAAGGGACACAAAGCTGGAACCCCAAGTGCCAAATCCCTCCTGGGCCTTATCAGCTCAAGACAACAGCCAGGAGGAGGAAGAGGAGAAGAGGAAGGCGAAGAAGAGGAAGGAGAAGAAGAGGAGGAGGAAGGAGAAGAAGAGGAGGAGGAGAAGAGGAGGAGGAGGAGGAAAAGGAGGAGGAAGGAGAAGAGGAAGAGGAAGAAGAAAAGGAGGAGGAAGAGGGGGAGGAAGAGGAAGGAGAAGAAGAGGAAGGGGAAGAAGAGGAGGAGGAAGAGGAGGAGAAGAAGAGGAAGGGGAAGAAGAAGAGGAGGAGGAAGGAGAAGAAGAGGAAGAAGAAAAGGAGGAGGAAGAGGAGGGGCAAGAGGAAGGAGAAGAGCAAGGGGAAGAAGAGGAGGAGGAGGAGGAAGGAGAAGAAGAGGAAGAAGAAGCAGAAGGAGGAGGAGGAGGAGAAGAAGACTCTCTGAGGGAGTCCTTTGCAGACCCCCCCCTTGGCCCAGCCTCCCCAAAGCTGCCCACCCCTCCAAGGTGAAAGGGGGCTCACCTGTTGCACTGAACCTACCTGCAGAAAGGGGGAGGGGGGAGGGGGGGCTTCTTCCATGGCCAACAAAGGCTGGTGAAGCTCAATTGGCCAGACACACACACACACACAGCCTCTCTCTCTCTTTCTCATTCTCCCTCTCTATTTCACTCTCTTTCTTTCTCTCTCTCTTTCTCTCTATCTCTTTCTATTTCTCTCTCACACATACATATTTTTCTCTCTCTCTCT
>BHFT01057114.1:0-23141 GCA_004320025.1 Laticauda laticaudata
GCCTTTTCCCTCTGGGCTTCACTTCTGCTATTCAGGGAAGTCACGCCCAAAGCCCTGTCCTCCCAGAATCTTTCTGACGGTGAGATCAGGGATTGAACACCATGGTATTTGGGTGTCGGCTTATATGCGAGTTTTTGCAAAATTCCTCATTTTGGGGCAGTTTTTTAAAGGGTCGGCTTATATGCGAGATCGGCTTATATGCGAATATATACGGTAACCATCATTTCCAATGTTTGCTACTCAAATATATTTTAAAATAATCTGCAGGGCCAAGTTTGCTCTAGGCAGTTATGTAGATAGAATTCAATATGGGCTACAATCTTATATTCCTTTGTACATCAGGGAATTGTTTTGAATTGCCATTGTTTCCTACAGTGGAATAGGCAGACTTTTTTTACTTTTGTCCATCAGAACTCACAATACTTAGATATTTGAAATTTTGTTCTATTGCAACATTGACCAAATAAAAATTATCAAGGAATGCTCTCAGTAGGCTGTTTAGTTCCAAGCAAATGCAAAGGTGTAGTCAAAACCTGAACATACTCTGAAGATTTATCATTATCAGGACTTCTGAAAGTGCTAATGTAGTCCTCAACCTAGTATTCATGTTACATGTTGTTACCAGAAGAGCTCTTTCATCTTAGACCTGGGAAGATTTTAGTTATCTAGCCATCACTAAGAAACAACAAAGGCGTGAAACTGATGTTGCACCAAATAGTATTTAGAGGCATAATATCTAAAAATAAGTAGGCCTTGATAGAAACTTGTTCCTTTCTTCTTGCTGGTCTTACAAATTAATGTGTCCATTCAAAATTATAGTGTGACATACCAATACTACAACAATTGTGCATAGTCATAACTTTTTATATAAATACTTAACAATTAAATAATTTATATATCTAAAGATTTTAGCATTTCTGGGTAATCTGAATTCTTCTAACATTCCTCTAATGCAGGGTTGTCAAACTCTGTTTGAGGGCCACATCAGGGTTGTTTTTGACCTTGGGGGGCTAGTCACTCATTGAGGCTCAATTTTCAGCCGTGGCAGCCTCCTGTAACTCTCTCCCAATGAAAATGGAGCCTGGCAAGCCATACAAGGCCCTCCCCAGATGCATTTTCACTAGCTGAGGCACTGCGGCTGGTCCTTTGCTGTTTCCAGGGTGGGCCCATGGGCCACATCTAAACACCCTGAGGGCCTTGAGTTTGATACCCTGCTCTAATGTCGAACAATAGCCATTTTCCAGGAACATAGCAATTCCTTACAATATGCTTTTCAGTGTGTCCTTCATTAACAGAGGACAGAACTAAAACTCACTGAACTGAAATGCTGGTTACTTTTTCTCGACTCAAAGTTCTAGAACACACAAACATACTTTTTATAGGAATTCAAAGGATTACAGATAATGTAGATACTCTCTTTCATATCCCAAATAATACGCTTGATAAAGTATAATCATTTAAATTCTTCTGTTCAGTTGCCATCTCAAACTGTAATAGGGAATTAAATGTTTGTCTAAATGCACTCTGGGATCAGTCCATTAAAAAGCACAATGAATAAATGGACTGATAAATCATTTAATTGTGTGACAGTAAGTGTATAATGTAAAATGCTTATTACTTTTCCTTGTGATGATTAAACAAAGCCAGATATCTTTGCTTTTGAGTCTGCCTTTTGCATTTTCCTTATTGTTCCAGTAATTTATTTTCTGAAAACTGAATTCAATCAATTACAAAATATTCATCAGTAAAAATGCCTTCATCCCTTGAGGTTGCTATATGCATACTTTTTAGTGTGATGACACCCACCTACCCTAAAAAACAACACAATAATACACCTTCTTTCATTCAATCCATTTAAAGGCTCTTTTAAAATCAATATTAACCCTTTCATTCACACAGTAACATGGCACGTTTCAGAAGTAAAAAAAATGAATTGAATTAATCTTAAATTATTTTGATATAAAAATGTCTTAAAAGGGCTTATAAAATGGCAAGGATGGGACTGCATACATACTGCAATTGCAATTGACATGTTACTTGTCAAAAATATAAAATTCTAAGGTTTTAAAAGACAAAAATGTAGAAGGGGAATGGTCATCTAACTAAGTGGTCTTTGCATTGTCCTAGTACATATTTTATAGTATATAAAAGCACTGCTCTCAGAAAGAGTATTTCGATGAGCTGGATGCTTGGAGAAAACTATTGGAAAGAACAGCAGGTATTGTTGAAAAAAACATCAGCAAAACTACATATTAAGAGACAATGTTACTCAGTAAAACTTCAGAGGGCCTATTCTAACATATCACAACGGATCTCAATAAGACTAGTAAGTGTACCAAAAGAACATAACACTACAATTCCTCTTCAGTTTGGACTTTCAATTTCATCTTCATTTGGGTGAGGTAATATAATTTGAGGTATCAATATGCTGATAACATCCATATTTGTAACAAAAGTTCAGACTGTAAGGGAGATGTTGTCAATGTCCAGTTTTAATATTTGGAATCTATAAGTGTCTGAATGGAAGATACAGACCAAACTAATAAGATGTGGTTACTATTTATTTATATCTCAGGATTTTCTATCATTTGCAGTGCTAAAGGGGCAGGCATGCTTTTTGAAAAAGCAGGTTTGTCTAGGACAAATAACAACAGCTGGAAAAAACAGCAGATGAAAGCTATGACTAGGGGACTTTGCCCAGATTTATCTGGTGATCAATTACTCCCCTACAGGTAGTCGTCACGTAACAATTGGGACCAGCAACTCTGTCGCTAAGCAACAAGATTGCTAAATGGACAACAGGTGACTGAGACAGACTTACAACCTCACTTCTGCTACAATTATTAATCAAGACATCATGTGATTGTGATTTGTGACCAGCTTCTCTACTGACTGCTTCTCAGAAGCTGGTACTGAAAAACACAAATGGGGATCACATGACATAAACATCTGCCAATTGCAAAGTCCTAAATCTCAATTACATGACTACAGGGATGATGCAACCATTAAAAGTATGAGGACTGGTTATAATTTTTTCAGCCTCAATTGTAACTTCAAATAGTTCTAAGCAGTTGTTAAGTGAGGATAGTTGTATCTGATGCAGGCGGACCTACCAACAATGATTCATGTCCTATTGGACCCAACTGGATTACTGCAATATACTTTGAATAGGGCAGCCTTTGAAAAATATTGCTGGGAACACATAACACCAATATGGTATGCCTGCAGTGGTCACTGATAAGTTTGAGTATAATTTAAGGTTCTTGCATTAACCTATGAAATCTTTCATGGATATCTATAGGATTGCCTTTACCCAATTACATGAGGCTAACCTTTCATATTTTCTGTTAATAGCTACTTATGATTCCACACTTCCAGACTGTAAGGAGAGTCAAGAGTCAAGTGCAGTCATGGAATAATTTCCCAATGGTGATCAAACTGACCTTCTTCTCTATGGACCTTTAGAAGGCTACGGTATTAAAAACAGAATTATTCTGGAGAACATATTTGTGATCTTACTATTGCAATGTTTTTTATTCTTTCACTTTTTTATTACATTGCCATTTACACTGGTGTTATGAAGTTGTTTAAATTATCATTTTGCTATATTCAATCTGAGTCACCAAGTCGTTTGTACACAAAGTATTAATAAATCAATAAACAACCAATAATTCACACATGCTATTGAAGGATTTTTCTCCTTATTCTTATTTCCTTGTTTACCATGTTTTTTAGGAACTTTGTTTAAAATGATAAAAGCCACTTTAGGAAACAATAAATCTCTGAAAAGCAAGACATTTTTTCAAGAAACTAATAAAATATAGGAAGATATGTAGTGTTCTGCCAGAGAAATATTTCTACAGAACTCACATAAATTTATGTGTTATATTTGAAGCTATACTCTCCAGTTCATATTCTTCTGTGCAAATAATTCTATACTAAAGTACACTAAAGACTGTCCATCTTCAAAGGCTATTTGAATATCTTCAGCAAAAGACAGCCCATTCATCTAACTAATTGATTCTGTTGCTTGTTACCTTATGGCACTGAATTTTTCCTAACATTCAACCAAAATTTATCGTTTTGCAAACCCTATAGTTCTAGGTCTTGTCTACTCAGGGAGCAAGGAACAAACTGTTATCTTCCTCTGTATGACAGGACATCAAGTATTTGAAAAATGCCATCAAATCTTAATTCTGACTTCTCTTTCTCAGGCTGTTCATATTCCACTAAAAAGACCCCAGTAACTGAAATATGCTTGTGACTATCACTGTAATTGGCTTCAGATCAATTTCTTTACATTTCATTTAAGGTCTACAGCTGACAGAGGTCTAGGTATAGAAAATTACATTAATTTATCAAACCACATAATTTAAAAATGTAGTGTTTTAGACAAGTATGCTCACTATTTTACCATTATGTTTCATAACATCCATCTTCACATTAGGAATTAGAATTCCATATGGAAATGGAAATTTCATCTTCATTTCTTTAGGCAATTTGGGGGAGAAGTAGAGTGTATTAACTTTTTAATGCTGCATGTGACTATCTCCAAATTAAAAAAAAAAAAAGCCCACAGTTGACCCATTAACAGAGAACAACACTTCTACATTGGAATGTAGTGTTGCAATAGGGTTAAAATTACATGGTAGATGATGTACCAACCATCACTCAAATTGATATTTTAGGTTATATATAGCTCAGTGTTATTCTGTGGTAATATGGACAAGCAATAAATCTGATTTATAAATATAAAACTGGAATACTCATCCCAATACTATTCCTATTGCACCAGGGTATTTTCTGACATGTAGTAGTAGTAGTTGTAGTGGTAAAATGTACTTTTTCCACCTTCTTGGAAAATGGATTGCAGAAATACTCCAATCACATTACAGAGCAAAATTTGTGTTCAAACAAAACTATAAAAGAAAAAAAATCCTATTTTATATGCCATTTTTGCTCCCAAGTAATTCTTAAATTTTCAATATGAAAAATCATATTAAATTGGAGAAATTATGCCTAGGAAAGGCAAGGATTTCCCATTCTATTTTTTTTCTATCCAAGCAAGATAAGTCCTTCTCTATTCCATTCTACAAAATCGGGATAATTTGTACAGAGAATGTTTGATCCTACATTTTATGAAACATTACTGTCTCCCATCCATTTCAAAACACAAAGCCTTGTCTTCTCCAGCCTCAATTGTCCTACAGGTTGGTAACCTTTCAATAAAATGCAATTCTGAAGTTCAAAGTACTTTAAAAAACTAGTTTCTCTCATGAGTTAATAGCTAGAAGGACTTAACAATGCAATTTCACTGATAAACACTTGGGAGTTGGGAAATAATCTAAGGCTACTCAAAGTTATGAAGCCACAGGTGGAAAATCAGCAACTCTTTCAACAATCTTTTTCCAATTAGAAAACTGTTTTCTGACTCAGCTACATTATTCTCAGTCCTGCATGACACAAATTGAAATCTGTGCAGATTAGTTTAGTCAGTTCTGTTTATAAACAGAAAAGCAACACAGCAGTAGAATCCTTCTAATATGTTGTCTTCTGTCTTTCTATTGAACAGTACATTCCATTCTGCTCCTTTTCCTCCACTAATCATACAGATTTTGGGTTCAATGGAGATTGAAACAGAAAATAAAAACCTTTTTCTATCACATAGCAAATGCATTACCAACTCTTGTTAAAGGGGATTAATTTAACCCTTACCCATCTAAACGAACTGAAGTTATTTTAATCCCTTCTCTTCTCCCATTTCTACATCACCACCTTCAATTTATTAAAAGCAACAAGTTTAACAGGAAGCTGCACCTCGGAGCCTGTCCTTTTCATCTTTGTTATTTGGGGGGGGGGTGTTCGGTGCCTAGTATACGATTTAAATACAGATCAGGAGACAGGCATGTCTGTAAATGAATTATAATTTAGAACAAGGGTGTGGCTCTTCGCAGTCCCAATTAAAAAAAAGAGAGTAGGGATGCGCTAATAGTCCTGCTCAAGGCACTATGAGACCAACCAACAGAACCAGCCTTTGAAGACTCCGGTTAATAGCGTGTGAATGACAACCAACACACCTCAACGGAGCCGAAGGAAGGAAAGTGGGTGTGGACCGGCCGTTTTCCCTGGAGCCGCGCGACCATCTTTCAAGGCCGCCTCCTCTCGGGGAGCTTATTCTGGATGAGACCCCTCCGAGTGAAATTACTGTCAAGATTCAATAGCCCCCAAGGGGGGAGGTAAGACCCTCACGAGAGAAGCAGTGGGCCACTAAGGAGGCCTCGCCCACCCACTCCCCCGTGCAGAGGGCGCCTCCAGGAAGGCCCGAGTCCCGCCTGGGCTTTCTAAGAAGGGAAAACGCCGCCCGGAATGGTTATATGGTTGTGTGTGTGTGTGTGAGAGAGAGAGAGAGACCCCCTTCCNGGAAAACGCCGCCCGGAATGGTTATATGGTTGTGTGTGTGTGTGAGAGAGAGAGAGACCCCCTTCCCCCCAGCGGCCGCCTCAAAAGGGGCAAACTATCTCCAGTCACGGGACTTTCCAGCCCGGCTTCTTCCACCTTTACCTTGGCCACGTAGTCTTTCACCTCGTCCAGATCGCCGTTTTTGAGGGCCCACATGA
Source organism: Laticauda laticaudata (assembly GCA_004320025.1). NCBI lineage: Eukaryota > Metazoa > Chordata > Lepidosauria > Squamata > Elapidae > Laticauda > Laticauda laticaudata. The sequence continues at coordinate 6,618 of BHFT01057114.1, forward strand.
ACTCCTTGTCGGACATAGCGGCGGCCGCCCTGACCGGGACTCGGCGCCAAAGGCCACAGTACCGCTCGGACGAAGGGGCGGGGCGGGGCTGTAGCGGAAAAGGGCGGCGGCGGAGGAATCGACGGTTAGGCCGCTGTCTCTCGTGGGAGGGGGGGCGCGAGGGCGACGGTTACGCCTCCAATAACAAGCACTCTGGGCACGAGGAGGCCGGAAAAAGGGAAACGCGACTAACATGAAAAAAAAAAAAAAGGTGAGGGGCGGGTGTAATTAAACCACTTGGTGTGGCCACACACCGCTTCCGCTTCCGTTCTCTATTCGCTTTTTTTTTTTTTTTTTCACCCACACCCCCTAAATGAGGCTAGGCAAGTACGCATGAGTCAAAACTTCGTTGCTCGGCTGCAAACGGCTTCCGTAGGCTGCGCGGGGCGGAGTGGCCGACGGGAAAACCGGAACTAGCGCGTCTGCTCTTTAGATCCCAGAAGGCTTGAATAAGTTCAAAGACGCGGTTGCTTAGGAAACCTAGTTGGGCATGCGTGGAAGTTGGGCAACTTCGTCTACGGGACGGAGAATGTGACGTTGAGTTGACAGGAGTGTGGCAAACCTTACATTACGCAACGGGCTTTATATGGTGGCTTACAGCCTGGATTCTCAGGGAGCCAAAACGATGTTTTTCAATTTCAGCCTTTTTTAGGATCTGTGGACTTCAAACTCCCAGAATTCCTCAGTCAGATGAGGAGCTGAGAGTTAAAGTCCACGCATCTTAAAAGTTTCTTGACGTTTACGTTGCAAATTGACAGTTGTATAAAAGGAGAAATTAGAAGCCCAGTAGTCTTTTATTTTCATGATTTTTTTTTGTTTATCTAGTTTTTAACAATTTTTTAAAAAAACTTACAATATAGCTGAGGCTTTAACATTATCAGTTCAAGACTAAAACCTTTGTGGTACAACAAAAACATTGTGTAATATGCAGATTTCCCCCCCTCTAGTCTAAACTAAAGTATAACCATCCAATTCTGGATGAAAAACACACCCTGAACTGTAATATTGATAGAATACTTGTTTCTCTGGGCTTTATTTCCAATACAAATAATTTTTGACTTACCAGAATTGGGACCAGAATTTCTGTTACTAAGGAAAGTGGTTAAATGATTCACACCCATTTTTATGACCTTTTTTTGTCATGGCTTAAGTGAATCACTTCAGTTATTGAGAGAATAAGGCGGCTATTAAGCAAAACTGGCTTCTTTTATTGCTTTGTGGAAAGGGAACTTCACAAGGACAGTGGTGTCACCCAAGCAGGAAAAGCCCGAAGGGAACATCAGGCCAACCATAAAACAAACTTGCATAGGAAAAGAAATCAAATAAAAGGTATTAAAAGAAGCCCTTTAGACAAAAACCAAATAATTAAGAAAGCTAGGAAAACAAGGAAAAGAAAACCCTTACAAACACAGGACATGCCAAATCAGCAAAACAAACAGACAAAAGACACAAAATAAATTACAAAGGAAACAGACAGAAAATTGCCGAAAAACAAATAGAAAAAACCATTATAAAGCTAAAAGAGATTAGGAAAGAACCGATAATACAATCAAGCCACCCCGCAGAGTTTATTTTCCGCACCTCACTAAATTTGCCTTCCGGCGAAAAATAAACTCTGACAGGATTTTAATATCTAAACATTAAACATTAAACACAAAACGAACATTCATACACAAAAGGAGAAAAAAGGTATAAAAACCAGGGACTTACCATTCGAAGTTAGCCAGCTAGCCCCAGGAACGCAGCCTCGCTGTCTCTCACCTTTCTGAAAAATAAAAAGATCCAGCTTTCAAGCAGTTGTCCGTATCCTTGCGCCGGAGCTCTCCCAGTGGGAACATTCGAATCCTTGGAAGAAAGGCACTTTGACAGCCTTTCAACAGCTTGTTGGAAGATGGCTGGAATAAATGTAAAGGGTGCTCATGTGATCCTAGAATACTGCAGCCAGTGTAAATACATTCTGGTTGCCAAGCATCCAAATTCTGATTACATGACTTTTGGAATGCTGTGATGGTTGTGTGAGGACCAGTCTTAGATTTAGACTTAGAATAATTTTATTGTCACTTTGAATCGGCATACATTAAAATGAAATTACGTTGCATATATCTCTCAAAGAGTCTTCTCTAATATAAACATAAACATGACTAAATAAATAAATCATGTACCCACATATGTGGCACGGAGAAACAACACAGTCTAGTTTGGAAGTATACATGCATATGGTGAGAGAAACACATCTTGCAAATTTTTCAGACGGATGGCATTGAGAGCAAAGCTGTTACAGAATCTGGAAGTCCTGCTAGAAATATTTTGAAACCTCCCAGAGGGGAGGAACAGAAACAGACCATAAAGTGGGTGGATGTGTGGGGTCTCTAACAATGCTTTGAGCTCTAAGCATTATAGTGCTTACAAGCAGCATCCTGAATAATGGGAAGTGAGCTTCCTCACACCTCTTGGCTGTCCATACCACTCTCTGTATGGACCTTCTATCTGAGGCACTGCTGCCACCATATCAAACACAAATATTCTCCTCAGAGTTAAATGTACTCTTTTGCAAATACTACAGCTTTATATATTTGACTATATCCACATTATTAGAAGAAGATGCCATTAATGCTAAGTCTTATTAATGAAAGATAACTGACGAATCCTTGAGGTGTTCCATTTATTTATTATTTTATATTGTTGAACCTTGAAATGTAAAGAGCTGTGTTTTTAAAACAAAAGCCCTTGTCGGGTTAAGTACTCATTAAAATTAAAAATGCCCAAACCTATTACATGCAGGTAAAAACCCATCTCTTCTCTGAATAATTATTGATTTCACCAGGAAACTGAGAGATCAGTAATTTAATGTTTTCTCTCTAGCTATGTCTTTGTTAGCATGCTAAAATAAAACTTACAAAAATGAGGCATGACTTTGTAATAATAGTTTTTGTAAAATTGGGTTCTTACCTCTTTTGTAATATGCCTGAGAGGCTACTAGGAAATCTCAAGACTATAGAATAGAATAGAAATTGGGGAAAACAGATTCCAGAGATAGAAAACTAAGATTCCTCCTTCCCACTATTTCCAATGAATGGATCCTTGGTAGGTTCCTCAGATAGGTTTACATAACAGTTTTCTCCAGCCTTTACAAGATACATTATACACAAGATATTCAGTTGAGTGATCTCTTTCTCTACTTTAATTCATCTTTGTGTGCAACAAATAATCAAATATGTCTAGGTTGTTTGGCTGGCCAACACATGTTTGTTGAATTCTGGAGATATTGTGTTATTAAAACTGCAGAAAATTACTCTCAGTTACTGCCTTTTTTTCTTCCACTGTGAAATTACAAACAGAAGTGGCTATCTGAAATAACCACAGAATAGCCTGAAGTTCCTTGTCTCAATTGTGTTGCTAAATGAGAATACCTGTAGTTGATAGTTCTTATTTAGTGGCCTGTAGTCTGTATGTGCACTAAAGAGTTCACTTTTATTGGGAGAAATATCCATCTGGTTCAGTTCCAAATCCTAGGAGTTTGTCTGAGCTAAGTTTGGTTGAAGTTTGGGCTGATGCAATGAAGAGGCTTGTTGGGCAATTCCTATTGTGAACTGAGGGCAAACCCTACCTTTGTTCAGACCTTGCTGCAGGGTTTATCAAATCTGCATTTCTGAAAGCTGGCCTCAGCATATTAACTGCTTGAGGGCAGGAAGCTGGGGCTTTTAAGTTTCTGTTTCCCCTAAGATTTTTATTTCTCTTTTAGTGAAAATATTTTATCCTGCCTTTTTAAACATTTCTCAAAATATTACATTCTTCTAGAAGGGTGGATGTTAACTTTCTACACTTTGATTATAGATGTTGGAACAGTCAGCAAAATCTTGCATAAGTAATTTGCAATCACTTCTGACTTCTTTTGTGATCCAGTGGACCTCATTTTACTGGGATTATGTGTGCTTGAGTTCTTGTAAGGTCCTTCTTAAGTAAGGGGTGGGATTCTACCAGTTCGGACTGATTCTATAAAACTGGCTGTTATGATTCTGTGCAGTTTGGAGAACCGGAAAATTGTGCCCCTGGCTGGCCTCACCCCTCTCTGCTTACTCCACCCCTTTCCACCCAATCAGTCCTTATCATGGATGCGCAACATTGCTGACTGCATTCTTCCCGGCCTTAAGGTACTTCTTTTATTTTTCCCTCCGGATGATCAGCTGTTCCTATGATCAGCTGTTCAGGGATTCCCCTCGCTGTCTTACTGCTTTGCCCAGGAGGCTTCCCTGAGGCCCAATAAGGCAAAAAATGGAGGGGGCACAACACCCCCAGTGCTCCATTTTTTGCCTTACTGGGCCTCAGGAAAGCTTCCTGTGAGCAAAAAGGCCCCCAGGAGGCTTCCCTGAGGCACAGAAGACCCCAAAACAGAGCTTGGGGGATGCTGTGTGCCCTCCCAGGTTCCATTTTTTTCTCCCAGGGAAGACTTCTGGGAGCAAAATGCCCTCCCAATGAGATTTCCCTGAGGCCCAGAAGGGCCAAAAACAGGGAGAGGGTGCTACAAAAAAAGATAAGAAGCCACGCCTACCCAGTCACATGGCCATGCCCACCTAGCCACGCCCACAGAACTGGTTGTTAAAAAAATTGAATCCCACCCCTGTCCTTCTTGTTTCATCAGTGATGGTACTTGGTCACTTTGATTTTCTGATGGTCTTGGGTTTTTTTTAAGCATCAGGGTCTTCTCCAGAGAGTGTTGCTTTTACAAAATGTGTCCAATATATTTACTGTGAGTTTTAGCTTCTTTAATAATGCTTCCAATGAGCAGGCCGACTGTATTCCACGTGATTATGAATAATTGATTCTTCTTGTCAACAAGTTATTTACAATATTTTTCTCCAGCACAGTTCAAATATGTCATTTATTTTTTCATTCAGCTTTTCTGGTGATCCAACTTTTACAGTAAGATGCTGTAACTGGGAGAATCTTAGTCTGAACCGTATTATCTCGATACCATTTTGATATCTTTGTGCTTTAATATTCTGTTTAGATTTGTCTTCTGTCTGGACTTCCTTTCAAGTAGTAGGCACCTACTGAGCAGGATCTGGCTTTTGGTATTGTCTTTCATCTTTAGCATGAGATTTGTTAAGTCTTCCTCATTTCCAGCCATCGAAGTGTTAATAAGCAGCATATATGAGGCTGTCATTTTTTCTTCAAGAAATTTTAATTACAGTTTACAGAAATAAAATAAATGATACACACACATATATATAAAGAATAGGAGTGGGAAGAGACACTACTTTTGAACTTTTTCACTTTAATTGTTGTTTACTGTTCATCGTGCATTTTCTTCAGTAGACAGATGATATAACCCTGTGCATTCATGTTGTTAGGCCTTTTGCACCTCTCTAAACCAAAACTTTTTTTTCCTCCAAGCATAATTCTTACAAATTCTTTTAAATAAGATTTATTAAAACTAAAGGAATAACAGTACTGGAATTATAGGACATGAAGTATTACTAATTTAGACTTAATATATGTTAGAATATGTTAGAATTTTTCTTGCAGGCCTGAATATATTACACGGAAACTTTCTTTCTCGCAGCTCTAAGACATTGGCTCTCTTCACGGATCGGGAAATTGCAGCTGGTTGTTTGTGTAATGGTTGTTTGAATCTTTATTAAATGTAGAACCAGTTCTTTCACTTTTTTTGTGGTCTGGGCAGCACAAAACCTCAGTATACTCATGTGGGAAGAAATATTTATCTGGTTCAGTTCCAAGCTGGGAGAAAGACACCAAAAACATGAAGATTGATTAGAAAGAAGGTTTAATGATGAAGCAGAACCACATGGGTTCTGCTCTGAGCAGTGGACCATATGCAGTTGAGAGTATGGAGTTTTTATACCTTCTCTTGAGCGTTGCATTTGAGCTTCCTATTCCTGTGCAAGAACATATATTCTATTGGCTGTTGTCGGACTCCCATGGGGCCATATAGGGATTATGTATGGGTTATGTATTAAGAAAGACAGTCTGTTTTCTGTCTTAAAAAACATGTTTTGCCATTTCTCATTTAGGGAATATCATATTCCTCCTTTTTTAATATTCCCAAAAATATTTCATTATTCTAGGAGAGAGATAGGTGCTATCTTTCTATATCCAATAAAGCAAATTAGATGTCTTTGTGGAAATCCCTAATCTAACTAAGAAGCAGCTGAGCTAAAATTGCAAAAAGACCTGTCTACTTCCTTGGGTCTTACAGACTCAAAATAATCTCATATCATTTTACAAATGTGGTCCCAGTCATTTCCATTGGTGCTATCCAGGGAGAGTCCAGCTTCTCTAGAATATGGACAGTTTTATCTGTCAAATGCTGTGAGAATTCTTCACAATACTCTTTCAGGTGGTCTTGGCACATATTTTTCCTAAAATGGAATGAGACTAAAAAAATCACTGGACAGTTTTGACTAGTGCTACTGTTTGGGCTGAAACATGAGCTAATACAATTGTCTGGTCTGACTTGATGCTCTAGAACCAGTGATGTTCTAGATGTTTCTTCTACTTCTTTATCTTCCTGAGCTCTTCAATAAACCAATTAACTGGAATAGATCTTTGAACTTTACAGGAAACGGAATGAGTGGGTCACGATATGAAGCAAAGATCCGTGCCTTCCATTTTCAAATTATGTCACATCTACTTTCGCATACATTAACTGCTCAATATGTTGGATCAGATCTATAATTATCCCAAGATCCATGAAGTCTTGGACTGCTCTAGACCCTTTACAAAGGGAAAGCATGCTGTGCCAGTTGGGAAACATCTACCAGTTGGGAAAACTCAGTTTGATTAGCATGGATGCTGCTGTGCAAATAGGAATAGCACTATAAGAGCCATCAAGTCAAATGGCCCCTCTTGTCCAGATTCACAAAGACTCATATCTATTTATCAGCAGACCAGCACCTCTTGATACCAGAAGAATATTATGGATGCCAACAGCAAGCCCCTCTCCGCTTTGACTAACCTAATCCTAACCTTTTGGCTAATGCCAAACCTCAATCCCACACAGGCAGGTTTCCGAAAGAGGAACTCCCATTTATCTTCCCCACCCAAGTTTCAGTAATACAAGCCAGGTCTGTCTTCTCATGCATAATTAAATCATGCATTAGAAAGGTTTTATTACAGGCAGACACCGTATTTAATAGTTGCAGCTGGAGCCCTTATATGTAGAAGGATGTTACACCTGAAGGCAAATGTCATTCCTTCAATAAGGAGATGTGTTTAGCATATTGTCCCAACAAATACTATGGTTCAAGTTGCAGTTAAAGAACACCACTGTAATTTATAATTAGTTGGTCATTGGTTTACCCCCCCCCCCCTTATCCATGGTACCAAGTATAATCTGGACCAGGATAGTTATGATCCCTGAATTCAGAGACCAAAAAAGAAAAGAGTCAATTGCATTACACTGTGTTCAGTATCCACTATCCCTTCCTACACACATGTACATGTATGCATTGTGCATGAAGGACAATGAAAGCTCATGTGCTTTTGACTTTGAACTACTGGGTCACCATGAACATTCAGTCTTTTTAATAATGTTAAAATTCAGAAGGAGACAGGTTACCAGCTAATGCAGGCTGGTTTACATGTCACCATTATTGGAAATGACTATCAACTGTATTTCAGCATCACTTGCTTGTCTAGTGCAACTATGATGGATAAGTACTTTGTTCATGGACACTGTCAAATTAACACTTGTGTTATTTATTTTCTTTATCTGCCTTGTGATCAACTTCTCAGTGGTTACATCTAAGTTATGAAACATTCTTCAGCCCTTTCTTCATTTATTATACCTCAGTCTGATGGCAAACACTGTCACATACAGTTAAACATTTTGTTGATTCTGTTTATTCCAGTAATAGTGAAACTTTGATTTAAAGTATCTTGTTTTTGTTGACTTTAAATTAAATAGGCAAAATCTATTCAAACCATTTCTGCATTTCTGCATCTGCATTGTTATTTTGCACATGTATAAAATAAGGAAAACAACTTTATTATCTCATCCAAATTTAATGCCCTTAGTGTGTTAAGGTAAAGGTAAAGGTTCCTTTCGGGGTGGTGCTCATCTCCATTTCTAAGCCGAAGAGCCAGCGCTATCCAAAGATGGCTCTGTGGTCATGACTAAACTCTGAAGGTACACGGAATGCTGTTACCTTCCCACCAAAGTGGTCCCTATTTTTCTACTTGCATTTTTATGTGCTTTTGAACTGCTAGGTTGGCAGAAGCTGGGACAAGTAACGGGAGCTGACTCCATTATGTGGTGCAAGGGATTCGAACTGCTAGGAATGCTGACCTTCTGATCAACAAGCTCAGCATCTTAGCTACTGAGCACCGTGTCCCTCAGTGTTATATCATGTTTATTTGTACTTGTAGTTTATGAGTGAGTGTTTTGACTTTTATTACTGTAGCATTAGAATTTTTCTTATCTGCAAAGTTTTATTTTCATATATTTCCCCAAAACTAAGACCCAACCAGAAAATAAGCCCTAGCATGATTTTTCAGGATGTTCATAATATACTCTAAAATAAGTCCCAGTTAAGATCATCAGCCAGACAAACACATTTAGTACCATATTTCCCTGAAAATAAGACCTAACTGGAAAATAAGCCCTGATGCATCTTTTCGAGCAAAAATTAATATAAGATCTGGTCTCATTTTGGGGGGAAATATCTCTCTCTCTCTCTCTCTCTCTCTCTCTCNCTCTCTCTCTCTCTCTCTCTCTCTGTATGTGTGTGTGTGTGTGTGTGTATGTGTGAAATCTTGATGTGTTGCAAACGAAGTGGCACAATCACATTTTATACTGGATGAGAACCAAAGCACTACTGGGCATCAGTGAACAGAGGCATAGTTCTTGTGTTTAGAATACAGCTGACAAGGATCAAAATGAGTTGAGTTTTAGTGTTTCTGTTGCTGATAAACAGAATATTTTGTCCTAACAGCAATGAAAGCCTTTGCTACCAAGCAAGCAAAGGGTTGTGCACCCAAACAATTTATTAGAAAAAAGTCCTCTTGTAAAAAGATCTGTCACAAACAGAAATGACTGTTGTGCCAGCAACATCAAAGTTGACAAAGCTTGTGTCAAGTCTGCCTTGAGTTCTTTGGAAGTGGAGATGTCAGGGGATGAGACAAAGAGCTTGAGCTGCCAGTTATGATCCACAATTCAACTTAGGGAATGGAAGCTGAAACTGAACTAGCTCTTACAATATTTTCAGCCTCTATAGAGCACTTCTGCTGAATGGAGGAATGGGGGGGACTGAATAACAGAAGAGTAGTAGAGCAGGCTTCCTGGGAGGAACAACTCTCTTATACTTATCCTTCTTGTATCAAAATATGTTTCTTGATTTTAGACCTACAGATCAGCTTGGATAACTTTTTGGCTTTAGAGTCTCTATAGTATTGATGTATTGGTTCTTGACCAACATATTTGTTGTATATTTTGTCCCTCTTGATCACCTGTAGCATGGGACAGACCAGCATTGCCATGTTTATTTTTAAGAATCATTTATTAGATTTTTATTTTTTCCCAAGTATGTCAATTTACTCCAGCAAGACTAAATAGCTTTGGGTATTTGGACCTTCTGGTACCAAGGACTTTCCATCCTTGGTCTTGGATGAAGTGGCATGGCCTAAGACAGACCCAGTGCCCAATCTCAGGGTCTTCCAGGATTTACAGCTCCTACTCAAAGAACAGGCCATGGCTAGGAAGGCCTTTACACACTACTGGATTCTGTGCCAGTTACACTTATTCCTGAAGGTTCTGCTCAGTGTCACTGATGCCCTTCTGGATTATTGCAATGGGGTTTACATGAGGCTGCCTTGAAGAGCATCCAGAACTTTCACCTGATGCAGAATGCAGCAACATTGGAGGTAAAAAGTGCTAGTTCTTTGGCACATATAACACTATTTCATGAGCTGCATTGGTTGCCAATGTGCTTCCAGGAGTATCAGCTCTGTAGTTGAGCCTGCGGACCTGAATGTGTGCAGAGATCTGTTTCCTGATTTTAGTGATTATGGTGTATTTCTTTACTTACAGTTATTATGTACTTTAATTTTTTTATTATTGTAATTGTTTTTATTTTATTTTTAATTTTATTCACTGCTCAGACTCAGTGAATAAATGAGACTCAGACTCAGAATGAGATGGACCTCCATTCAAGTTGAATGAATGAATGAATTAATTAATTAATTCTATCGACCTAAATCGGTTGTTCCTGATTTTCTTGAAAGCCCGACAATGTCATTTAGAAGCAGGAAGGAGAAATCTTTTAATAGTAATTTTTAACACTTTGGCAAGCTGAGATTCCCAGAATTCCTTAAGGCTAGTTCCCACTGACCAACGGATGCAAAACATATGCATAAAGGACACAGTGTACGAGCAAAATTTCGGGGGTGGCTCCATCCGTTGTCATCTGCTCCAAAAAGTGGCGAAAATTTGCATAAACAGAACAACAGAAAAGAACGGAAAAGAACAGACGATGGGTAGTATGTAGAGGGATGTTAACGCGGATGTTCATAGCGAAGCCTAGCGGATGACAGAGCAGATGGAAGTGGATGACACAATCCGAAGGGGATTTCGGGGAGAATTGTGAAGTGGACGCATAGCGGAAGGGCAGATACATAGCGGATGAAGCGGGTGCATCACGGACGCCTATAGGAAGCAAAGGGGATGACTGTGCGGATGTTATAATTCCTAGATGCAAGGCGTTCACTGCACATGCGGAGAGTACATGAATTGTGTCAGCTCTCAAAGTGGATGAGTAAAAGGATGCAGAATGCATGCTGCAGTCCAGCATCTCAGGGGAAAGAGGTGCGTGCCAACATACATCGAGGCAGCGAACGACCATGGGTTCGTCAGTCAGGAAACAAGAGGAGCCCGGCCTACTTCATTCCAGCCCTGGCAAGAAGGCCCAGAACCAGCATCCTACCCCCCGTGGCCTGACTCCTGAAACCTCTGCTGTCTGCTGTGCTGCTGTGGTGACCAGCACCGTAGCCCTTGCTGTAAGGCCAGCGCAAGCTCCATCACGCCTGTCATAGGCCCTGATGGGCCTGCTAGCTCCCATTCCTGAAACCTGGCCTCTCGTCTGTCCTGTAGAACCCTGCAGAGGGCAGAAAAGAGGCACAGGGAAGGAGAGGGAGGCAGAGAACACAGATTACACCATTTCCGCGGAGCGCATGAGGATGGAGTGCATTGGAATGGCCTGAGGGAGTGAATGGAGTACCTCTGGACGAAAGGAGCACACAGAACTCTATCAGGACACAACGAAGATACGCGACGTGCAGCTTGGAGCAGACAAGGCAGAGAGCATGAGAGGTACACTGCTGAAGTACACGCTGTACTCCTGGAGATGAGAGTGAGAAATCCACTGTAGAACACATGCCACACCTTGATATGGCAAGCGTATACACCTCAAAGCAAATTCCTGGGCAGGCCACTGTCAAGCTCACTGACCGGCCAGCGATGTACGTCACTGGGCAAGTGCACAGTTTCCTGCGAGGGTGAGATCCGCCACAAGGAGCCAGCCCCTCTAGACCCTTCTCCCTCAGCACAAAGCCCCACAGTCGCAGATGGCCATGCTTCTAGCCCAGGAAGCCAGCCTAACCCTCGTCCAGGCAGGTGTCTTACAGAGCGTCCCCAGCGGCACGGAGACCGCTACTGACAGACTTGCACCTCCCCGCATGCTGGCGGAACGCTGCAAAATCTCCTGCTCACAAATGGATGGAAGAAGCAGCAGCCACAGAGGCCAACCCACCCCACCCTCACACCCCCAGTCTCCACAGGATGCAGGGCAGCAAGAGGCAGACTGGAGGACCAGAGACCCCAGTCCAGTGCTGTTGGGAGATCAGCGACAACCTGAATGAAGACCGCACAGAACCTTCCTCTTCTCAGCTGGTCCAACTTGGACAAAGAGGATCCTTGTGCCGCCACAACCTTTCATTCAATCTACATGAGACACACGCCTCAGGGACCGTGCACTTGCAGGCCCCAGTACCACGGTGATGCAAGGAGAAGATAACAGCACTTCTCCACAACCCCCTCAAGAGCCCAGGCTGTAAGGCCCTTGCTGTCTCCCACCACCTACGTCCAGGTGCTGCTCCTCGCACCCCAGGTGAATGTCACTAGCCCTTCACACGGCTTGTCAACACAGCGCGCTTCCATGGCTTTCAAATCAAGCCTCCACGCTACCAGGCTACGACTTACCAGGAATTTCCCACAGCCAGAACAGACCTTCCCAGTCAGGCCCAGGTTCATCGCACGCCACAGACGCCACTCTCCTCACCCAGCCTGCAAGACCAGACAGCCCCACTACACTCCTCCTTCCTCCACCCCTTATCAGCCAAGCCCCGTCAATGAGCAATGGGCCCTAGTCCATCATCTTGAGCCTCAACAACCTGGTCTCTTGCAATGAGGCGGCCTCTCAACCTCACGGGGACTGAGTCAGCTGCTCGGGACAGCGTCCTGAACTAACCTCGAATGCCCCTGTTGTACATCTCAGGGCCAAGCACCCCCTATGGCGACCATCAGACTGCAGACACTCAAGCCACAAGCCACCTCCACTACAGTCCCGAGGCCGCGCTATAACAGCTGAGACCATAGGGATAATGACTCAGAGTGACTGAGATAGTGTCAAGAGAGACTGAGTTGTTTACTTGTTAAGTTTAATCTTTGCTTAGAGACACATTTACTTGGTTCATTTTGACTCTTTTAATAAAGGTCATAAAAGTTTACCTAAGACAGTTAATACAAGGTTAATCTTTGCTCTAACGACACTTGGTTCATTTTTCTACCTGTAAGTAAGTGTGCGTGAAAACTTTTAACAAATGCGTTACAGCCTTATGCATGCTTTGGGAGTAGATAAAGATAGCTTGTCGGGATACATTATACCTCACAGTGCAAGGCATATGCGCGCGACTGTATGTCCCCCATCTCAGCTGCCATCATACCATATGGACACTTTTTAATCATCACATATGTATTCCATTGATCAACACATTTTAAAATATAATACAAGCTCTATTAAGTGCCCTATTCACTCGTGTAAGAACCACCAAACATACATGGCACTAATCTCACAGTGATTCATATGCCTGAACAGGCTCAAGGCGAAGCATCCATAATCGATCCTATCATCCTGTCTTGCCACTTCCACTGCTCTAGCTAGGGGGAGTTGCACCAGTGTCTCAGTAGTTGCCGCTGCTTCTTCCTTCATGTGAAGCTTTGTTGGGGCCTTGCTACATCCACAGTGTCTAATCAGGTTAACGTCCTTGCTCCATTCACAGCAGGCCTCCAATGTTCCATTGGCTTTTGTTGGATGGTGTACAAGTCTGTTCAGCAAACACTGGGCGTAGCGGGTGGCCCGCATAAGATTTGTGCAGGATACAGCAAGCTTCCCCACCATGCTCTCACAGTCTGTGGCTCATGCTGCATGGTGGTCGAGTAAGTATCTGGAACCTGTTGGCCAGGATGCCAAAGGTGTTCTCACCACCCGTCTTGCCCTGGAACAGCCTGTAGTTGAAGATCATCTCTTCACGGGTAGGTATCTGGAAGTGTAGGGCTTCATGAGGTAGGTTCTGAGGGAGAAGGCGTGCATCACCAATGATGAAAGTAGGGCACATCTTGTAATGTCATTGGGTACGGGGGTCTTGGATCTGGAAAACCCATGATGAGGTTTTGCCTTCCAGCCCATTTGAGGTCACTTGCATTGTATACCTTGGCCATGCCGAAGCTACCTGTTTGCCTGAAGCATCTAATGTACATTTAACTTGTAGTCAGCATCAAACCATGCAAAGAGGAACGATACTGAAGAAGCCCTGTAGTTGAAATAAGTGGACCCTGAGTTGGCTGGAGGCTTTGCAGGCACGTGCTTTCCCATTTTTTGGCTCCAACGGTGTGGGGGAAAGTTCCACCTCTGATACCACTCCCTTCTGCAAGTTTCCCCTCCAGCAATTGTTCAAGTGGTGGGGCACTTGAGGAGCTTCCTCCTACGTATTGTTCGATGATGGCCTGCACCAGCTTCTCTGACCACTTTGCTGATGCTGTTGTGTGGCACCCTCCACTCAATACTGGGCATGTTTCTGTATATGGTTCCAGGGGCCAGGTGGGTGCAGAGTCAGTGCAGCCTTCAGTCCAGGGGCAGCAGGTGGGATGGAAGTTGGTGCTAGGCTTGGTCAACCTGGGTCTCAAGACCGCTCTCATAAGTTCATCAACAATGGCTGGTGGCCATCCTCATGAAGTGATGGAATGCATGAGGGTCTTCATTCCTCAGGCTCCACCGATCAACTGGTCATAAACAGTCCCATATCTTCTCACAATCCATCCTGCGGACCCACACAGCTCTTGACGTCTCCTTTTTCTCCTTCTGTATAAAGAAGGTGAAACAAGTTTCTGAACAGGTTTTTGTTTGGTGTGAATAATTGCAGTTACATACAGACTGTGTCATGATCCATGGTGAGAACAATTGATGATGTGGAAGACCGACCAAGGGTGAAAGAAGGTCTGTAACCAGGGCTGCTGGGAACTGAAAGTGAGATCCGATGATTTTTTCTCCCCCTTTTTATCGGAAATATCGGTAGTTGCCGCTAAGTGTCCTTCTACATACTCCTAAGACAATACTCAGATCATCCTAAATATCTGAGATACATCCCAGATACAACGTTTTGTCCGTTTTAATATTTTATATTATGAGATGAATACGCTTACATCCTTTCTATTTTCCGTGTGTACTAACGCTGTGTAGATGTTCCATGCACGTCTTTTGTTTCCTCCCTCTTTCTGTTTTGCAGCTGCAGCGAATGTGAGTTGAGGGGTTGGCCAGAGGCATGCAGAGAGAATACAGCGGACCGTTTAATGGATTCTAATGGACATAGAACGTTTGTTGCCCGTATATGGTCGCGGATGTAGCATCGTAACATGGGGAAAGTTCATCCGTTCACAACAGTTTTTGTGCAGCTCAAAACTTCTAGCGCAGATTAAATCGCATGGACGGATAGCTGGAGGGAATATAGCGTATGAAATACGTAATGCAGTGAGTACACAATGGATGCCATAGCGTTCCAATGGATGGCAAGCTTTTTTTTAATGTTTTACATCCTCTTTGCATCCGTAAGTGCAGTGGGACAGGGGCTTTAGACAATTAAAGAATCAAACCAGTGTTAATTCGGAAGATAAATATTTTCCAGCTTTCTTATTTCTCTTCTGATTTATTGGATAGGATCTGTATGAATGTGTGTTCAGCAGCTGCGTGCTCAAGGTGGATGTATTGTCTGTTGCAAGGTGTTAGTATTGAGGCCATTTTTCACTTTTTACATCTGTGACTTAGTCCGCAATGATTTTGCTTGTGCATTAAGCATTGGAAAAACAAAACAGCTTGTAAAGTGAGCATACAGGAACAGCAAACAAGATTTGGCCAATAAAGTTCAACAAGGGAGGCTCCTAATAAATTTTCACTCTAAGTTTATTTTGCTAGCACAAGAGCCTAATAAAATAACAACAAAAATGGAAGATGAATGATAGGGAATTGTGGTGTGACCGGAAATGCTTTAGACAAGTTCGCATTCCTTCCTAGCAACAGCCTAAAATATATTTGCAAAGACTCCAAGCTTGTGGTGGTCCTTGAAGAAAAAGTTAAAAGACTTGCTATCTGATGAGAGAATAGAAAGATTTATCAGTTCCAAGGAGAGGCAATACAGCAGAAACATAAAATGAAAACAACGTTCCATCAGAAAAATAAAAGTGCAAGCCAATGGACCTCTATCAGAAGCAAGAGATATAAAAATTAATTTGTACGACTGGAAGGTAGAAATATTTTTTGCACTATCAAGAAAAAACAGACTTTGAGCCTCCAGGAGAAGAAAAAATATACTTTAGAGGAGGAAACAGGATGGTGGATCCCTTGAGGGGTGGGCAGGTAGAATGCAGACAGCCTTGTAAGATAACAAAGGAAAAACTGTAATAGTTGGTAAATCACTACAGTGAAAAATGTGCCAACCAGACTCTTTGATCATGAGTCTCTTCAATCTACCAGGAGGCAAGGATTAGAGATTTCACAGAACTTGGGCTGCAGTCACAATAACAAGTCATCGGTAAACTAAAATGCTAATAGTTTTGAGAGTTGTGTTCATCAAGGGTTTCATATGTGGATCTACAGAACACATTCTCAAAGTTTTGAATGTGCTCATTGGTCCCAAATGGGGTTAAGGGCCGGGATCGTATAAGACTTTGTTCAGAAGGCAACTGGGACATTGAGACTACATGATAGAAAGCTGAGGTTTTGCTGTGGCCTTGCAATACTTAATAATCACAGCAACAGCTCATGTAGCTCAGTGGTAGAGCAAGTGGCCTGCTTGTAGATGTGTCAGCCAGTGCTGAGCATTGGTGAAAATGAGGGAAGTTTTGAGAGTAAAGCCCCTGTCACACTGCACCAACGGATGCAAAGAGGATGTAAAATGGACAAAAAAGCTTGCCATCCATTG